>JAZHYW010012346.1:0-67823 GCA_037355805.1 Ixodes ricinus
CTCCACACGACCTCTTCTTCTTCTTCTCTTTTCTTCCTTTTCTTTGTCCGTTACACTCGCCCCTCCCTGTTTGGAAGTCCGTCCCGGACGATGCTAAGATAGTCACCACGTGTGACATAAAGTTTCAGATGGCTTGAATGGGCTGTCAAAGTGCGGCGTCGCCCACGCTGAGGCAGGGTGTCAAGGTTTTCGAGACGGTACGTTACGGGTCCAAGTTGCCTGCTGATCTTGAAAGGTCCGCAGTATCTGGGCAAAAGCTTTTCCGAGTGCTGTGGACGTCTTAGGTGCCTTCGAAGAAGCACCACATCACCTGGTGAAAACGACGGCAATGAGCTGTCTCTGTTGTGACGTTCGGCCAACTTTGATTGCTTATTTAGAATTGCCAGCCGAGCCAGTTTTCTGGCTTCACTTAGTCGTTCAGCGAAGTTCTCTTCATACTCTCGCGCCCGACGGGTCCACGCAGCGCCTATCGATGATTCCTGCGGAAGCGTCGGGAGTCTTCCGTAAACAAGCTCAAATGGAGATTTGGCGGTCACTTCCTGTTGTGAAGTGTTCAAAGCGAACGCCGCTGTACCAATGAACGTGTCCCAGTTCTTGTGAGATTTATTGACGAACGCAGCTAATATATCTCCAATGCTGCGGTTGGTACGCTCTACTAGGCCATTCGTTTGAGGATGGTAGGGTGAAGCGGCCGCATGTTCAATTCCGTAATCTCGCAAAGCACAACCGAAAGTACGGGACATAAATGACGTTCCCCTGTCAGATATTATCAGGCGGGGTGCACCATGCCTCAATACAAGGTGTTTGTTGACGAAGGTGACGAGATGCACAGCTGAAGTATCGGGGACTGCCTCCACTTCGACCCACTTCGTCAGGTAGTCCGTTGCGACAATGACGTACCTGTTTCCATCATCAGATTTTGGAAACGGCCCCAGGTGATCAATTCCAACTACCTCAAACGGGCTGCCTGGAGGCGGTATTTGCTGTAGCTCGGTCTTCGCCGGGTGCGGTGGTGTTTTCCGCAGTTGGCATGTTGCGCAAGACGCGACGTACTGTCGGACATCCGTCCTGAGGTGCGGCCACCAAAATCTCTTGGCGACTTTGTCGAGCGTCCGGTGTTGCCCGAGATGACCCGCAGTTGGAGCATCATGGCACATCTCAAGAACGTTCCGACGCATTTTGGGAGGAACTACGGGGAGCCACGCTCCTGAGGGATGTGCTCGATGACACAGCAGACCGTCCCGAAGCTGGTAGTACGCTCGTAGACGCCGCAAGCGACGTTCTGAAAGTCGCGGTCTCCCGTTCACTTCGTCAGAAAGCAACTGGATTATGTTGAATGTGTCACATTCCTCTGCTTGCGCCGACTGCAAATCTAAGAGTGCGAGTACAGGAGCAACTCTGGCGTCTTCGATGGGGTGCCGTGAGAGGAAGTCGGCGTCTTGGTGCTGTTTCCCACTTCTATGAACGATCGAGAAGTCCAACTCTTGCAGTTTCATTGCCCACCGAGTCAATTTCGGAGTTAGATCGTTTTTTGACTGAAGCCAACGGAGAGCAGAGTTATCTGTCACGACTGTAAAATGCTTTCCGTAGATGTATGGACGGAACTTTTCCACTGCCCAAACAACAGCGAGGCACTCGAGTTCTGAAGAATGACATCGACTTTCTGGTTCGCTGAGTTTGCGGCTTGCGTATATGACGGGATGTTCTACTCCTGCACTGTCCCTCTGGAGAAGAACAGCGCCAAGCCCTTCGCCACTGGCATCAGTGTGAATGAACGTCGGTGCTTCTTCTGAAAAATGAGCCAGGGTTGGTGGTTCAAGAAGTGCTCTTTTGATATCAGCAAAAGAAGCTTGTTCTTTTGCACACCAACGCCACTTGGTGTCTTTTTTAAGAAGCTCAGTCAGTGGAGCAGCTCTGAGAGAGAAGTTTCTTACAAATCGACGAAAATAGGACGCAAAGCCTAGAAAGCTTTTCAACTGCTTCGTGGTAGTGGGCTCAGGAATATTGGCTAGCGCTGCCAGCTTGGTTGGATCCGGGCGAATACCCTCTTTGTTGACAACATGCCCTAAGTAAATGACTGTGTCGCATCCGAAGAAGCATTTCGATGGTTTCAGACGGAGATGCGCATTGGTGAGGGCATTCAGCACTAGACGCAGACGGTGCTGGTGTTCTTCAAAGGTGTCAGCGTATACAATGACATCATCAAGATAAACTAACGCCATCGTCCACTTCAGGTGTCCAAGCACCCTATCCATGAGGCGTTGGAAAGTCGCAGGTGCATTGCAGAGTCCGAATGGAAGACGGTTAAACTGGAACAATCCGTCAGGAGTTACAAAGGCAGTTTTTTCGGAATCTTTCGGCTCCAGCTCCACTTGCCAATATCCGGACATGAGATCCAGAGTAGTAAAGTAGCTGGCACCATGAAGGCGATCAAGGGCATCGTCAAGTCGTGGCAAAGGATACACGTCTGGTTTTGTTATGCTGTTAAGTTTCCGGTAGTCCACGCAGAATCTTGTAGAGCCGTCTTTTTTCCTAACCAGGACAACTGGTGACGACCAAGGACTGTTGGAGCTAGTTATAATGTCCCTTTGAAGCATGTCGTCTACCTGGTGGTTTATCTCCTCCCGTTCTCTCATCGAAACACGTCTTGGATTGTGATGTACTGGAGCGTGATCACCAGTATTGATGGTGTGGCGCACAAGTGGTGTGCACCCTAGCTCTTCTGGTGTAATAGCAATGCACTGCCGAAAGTCCAAGAGCAGTTCTTGTATCTGTGCCTTTTGTTGTTCTGTTAAGTTGTTGCCGAAATTAAATTCCGACCATGGAAGATCACTAGCTTTTTCAAGACAATTTTGCGGGAAAGACATCGTTGGTGCCGCACTAATTGTCGCAACAGTGGCATGTGAGAGGGCAAATGTCACAGGTCCGAAGTCTTCACCGGATTTCAGGAGCAGGTCACCATTCGTCAGGTTTAAAACTGGAAGCATCAAACTCCCCTTTCTCGCAGGAAACAAGGCAGCGAGGTATAGCAAACTCCATCCCAGGACGAGATTGTAGCAGTGATTCAACTAGGATATCTTTTGACGTCATTGAACCTGGAATTATTGCTGTAGCCCAAACTGCAGATAACTTAGGTACAACAATGTCCGATGCTGCAACCATACGGAACACCTTCTGTGGTTTTCGATTGACCATCGGTGCCATTAGTGTAGACACAAATGTCGTAGCAGTTGCGACGGTAGAACATACTTGGGCTGCAGCGGTCTTCGTCAGGTTTTTCAAGCTGGACCACGCTAGGACAAATCCATCGAATAAGCTCTCAAAATTCCAGGAAGTTGCTTCTTTGCTTCCCCCACTATCTCCTTGGGGCAACTCTGTCGCAGACCAACTGGACTGATCGCCAATACTCAAAGTTGGTAGGGCTGACAAACAATGTTCACCTCCTCGAAACGATAGAGAGAGCTGGACGTTTGAACACCAGTCACGGCCGAGTATCATTGACCATTGTAACTTGCGCACAATTACAAAGGGGAGGTTGACTGTTGTTCCTAAGGTTTCTACAGTCAACGAGATCTGCCCTTCTTGTTCGATTGTAGAACCGTCGGCTGATATAAGACAGACGGTACCAGGAAGTGTTTTGGGCGTGGTACACTTCGCTGATTGCAGTAATGCATAATCAATTAGACTTACTGCAGCTCCGGTGTCCACGATAGCATTCACATGTTGTCCCAACTCATGAAGATGAACTGAAAGACATGGCGTTGGTGAGGTGCGCAGTGGCGTTGTCACCAGAGGAACATGATGCACTACATGAGACTCAACCTTGCCATGCTCACTGTCACTTGAAACGTTTGGCGTTGGTATAGGTTGCGTTTTGCACGGGGCCAAGTGATTTGGGCAGGATCGAGCTAAGTGCCCAATGTCACCACACGTGAAGCAACGACGTTTACTTGAACGTACCGGTGAAGATCGTTGAGCCAGCCCCGGAAGCTGGATTCCAGATGTCGACACCATGTCCATTGCTTTGTTGGCTGCTTGAACTTCGAGTGCGCGAGCCAGTGCTGCACGAGTCGTGGTTGGGTGGGCGAGTCGCACAAGAAGCTGAATGTCGGTGTCTTCGATTGCGTCGATGAAAGCAGTGGTTGCTATCTGCTCCACGTCGACTTCCGTACATCCGACGAGCGCTCTTCTCGCCATCCGCTGGATTACGTCAGCTAGCTCCTGGAGTGTGTCCGTGCCTTGGCGGTGTTGCTTCAAAGCAGTCAGGTGAAATTGCTGGAGATGTTCATCACCAAAGCGGGACTTTAGGGCTTCTATGAGTAGCTGATATGAGGAACGACTTGTTGCAGACATGCTCTCCAAACATTCAGCAGCGTTCCCCCTCAACTGGGCCACCATTGCACGAGCTCTGGACGTTGAGTCGAACCCGTAAAAGTCTGCAACCGTTTCGAATTGGATGATGAAGGCTTGCCAAGACGACTGCCCATCAAATGTCGGCAGCTTGAGTGGCAGTCCGTGGTGCACAGGCAGTCGAATCCGAGATTCAATGGACGAAAGGCCATCATTGAGGCGTTGCCCTACATCGGCAACCTGACGTTCGACCGCAGTTTCCAGCAGAGACAGACGGGTTGCGAGGCAATCGTCGAGGGTTCCAAGCAGGTTCACAATGTCCGTAGCACTCCTTTCGGCGAGCAGATTAGCTAACCGCTCCGTGATTTGCATCGCCGCGGAATTTGAGATCACGCCACTTGCCTCCGATTGGGTTGCCATTTCGTAATCCCACCGCTGCCACCAAATGTTGCGGGAGTCTCAGCTCATGGGCCAAACGGGCAACATGTTAGGGGCCTATTTAGGGCAATTATTGAAATCTAGGATAAATAAGTTGTTAATTATTTTTGATTATTAACTTTTTTATTTTTGCGTTTAAGAGAATGGTTTCAATTAGAAAATTGCTCAGCATCGTCAAAAAACGCTAAATCAACAAATTGCAGAACGATAGAAGGCAGGGGAAGCATTTTACGGCTTTCTGAAAAACCGTACAAATTCGACGGGTTTTTAAGTTTCGGTTTGTTATCGGAGCGCATCTCCACCCCGGCAGCACAGCACCCCGTGGAGAGATAGTGCATCCAACCTCTACTGCGCTGTCATCGCGCGACGCAGCAGAGGCTGGTTGCACTATCTCCACGGGGCGCGGTGCTGCCGGGGCGAAGATGCGTCTCCGATAGCAAACCGAAACTTAAAAACCCGTCGAATTATATGCGGTTTTTCAGAAAGCCGTAAAATGCTTCGCTGTGCCTTCTATCGTTCTGCAATTTGTTGATTTAGTGTTTTTCGACGATGCTGAGCAATTTTCTAATTGAAACCATACCCTTAAACACAATATTAAAAAGTTAATTACGCAAAAATAATTAACAACTTAATTATCCCGGACTTTAATAATTTTCCTAAATGTGCCCCTGGCCCAGTACCAAAACGACACCAGCCTTTTTTCGTTGCGATGAGTAGTTTTCGCAGGAGCGATTTGGCCTGAGTTTTCTGAAACACCTTGTATATATATATATATATACAGGTGTCGTATATATATATATATATATATAATACAATATATATATATATATATATATATATAACACGGGCACTTCACGTCATCGTACGTGGTCTCCGAAGAGGAAATAAACAAACATATGCAGATGAATGAACCGTAATTAATCCAATGAATCAAAGAATTAAAGTTTTCAGGAACCCGCAGAAAGCCGAAAAAAGGGCGGAGCCAGGATTTGAACTCTGGGCCTCCCAATGTCCGGTCGGGTGTGCTAACCACTACACCACTCCACCTCGGCTCTCTGGCGTTTCCTATCTGTCTTATTAATGCACAAGAAACGAAATGTATCCAATCGGAGGTGTCCTGGAAACACACGCCGCCGCGTGGAACGCGGTACGACGCTTGGTGTCACGTGGTACGTGCTCGTTTGTGCTCCAGAAATCCTCCCACTGTTTGTCTCGTCCCGTGTACATGTAGTAGTCTTCCTTGTTTATGAGCTTTAGAAACACGGTATCATCATCATCTGCGAGAATCAAGAGCCACGTTATTGAATATACAACACGGGCACTTCACGTCATCGTACGTGGTCTCCGAAGAGGAAATAAACGAACATTAGCAGATGAATGAACCGTAATTAATCCAATGAATCAAAGAACTAAAGTTTTCAGGAACCCGCAGAAAGCCGAAAAAAGGGCGGAGCCAGGATTTGAACTCTGGGCCTCCCAATGTCCGGTCGGGTGTGCTAACCACTACACCACTCCACCTCGGCTCTCTGGCGTTTCCTATCTGTCTTATTAATGCACAAGAAACGAAATGTATCCAATCGGAGGTGTCCTGGAAACACACGCCGCCGCGTGGAACGCGGTACGACGCTTGGTGTCACGTGGTACGTGCTCGTTTGTGCTCCAGAAATCCTCCCACTGTTTGTCTCGTCCCGTGTACATGTAGTAGTCTTCCTTGTTTATGAGCTTTAGAAACACGGTATCATCATCATCTGCGAGAATCAAGAGCCACGTTATTGAATATACAACACGGGCACTTCACGTCATCGTACGTGGTCTCCGAAGAGGAAATAAACGAACATTAGCAGATGAATGAACCGTAATTAATCCAATGAATCAAAGAACTAAAGTTTTCAGGAACCCGCAGAAAGCCGAAAAAAGGGCGGAGCCAGGATTTGAACTCTGGGCCTCCCAATGTCCGGTCGGGTGTGCTAACCACTACACCACTCCACCTCGGCTCTCTGGCGTTTCCTATCTGTCTTATTAATGCACAAGAAACGAAATGTATCCAATCGGAGGTGTCCTGGAAACACACGCCGCCGCGTGGAACGCGGTACGACGCTTGGTGTCACGTGGTACGTGCTCGTTTGTGCTCCAGAAATCCTCCCACTGTTTGTCTCGTCCCGTGTACATGTAGTAGTCTTCCTTGTTTATGAGCTTTAGAAACACGGTATCATCATCATCTGCGAGAATCAAGAGCCACGTTATTGAATATACAACACGGGCACTTCACGTCATCGTACGTGGTCTCCGAAGAGGAAATAAACGAACATTAGCAGATGAATGAACCGTAATTAATCCAATGAATCAAAGAACTAAAGTTTTCAGGAACCCGCAGAAAGCCGAAAAAAGGGCGGAGCCAGGATTTGAACTCTGGGCCTCCCAATGTCCGGTCGGGTGTGCTAACCACTACACCACTCCACCTCGGCTCTCTGGCGTTTCCTATCTGTCTTATTAATGCACAAGAAACGAAATGTATCCAATCGGAGGTGTCCTGGAAACACACGCCGCCGCGTGGAACGCGGTACGACGCTTGGTGTCACGTGGTACGTGCTCGTTTGTGCTCCAGAAATCCTCCCACTGTTTGTCTCGTCCCGTGTACATGTAGTAGTCTTCCTTGTTTATGAGCTTTAGAAACACGGTATCATCATCATCTGCGAGAATCAAGAGCCACGTTATTGAATATACAACACGGGCACTTCACGTCATCGTACGTGGTCTCCGAAGAGGAAATAAACGAACATTAGCAGATGAATGAACCGTAATTAATCCAATGAATCAAAGAACTAAAGTTTTCAGGAACCCGCAGAAAGCCGAAAAAGGGCGGAGCCAGGATTTGAACTCTGGGCCTCCCAATGTCCGGTCGGGTGTGCTAACCACTACACCACTCCACCTCGGCTCTCTGGCGTTTCCTATCTGTCTTATTAATGCACAAGAAACGAAATGTATCCAATCGGAGGTGTCCTGGAAACACACGCCGCCGCGTGGAACGCGGTACGACGCTTGGTGTCACGTGGTACGTGCTCGTTTGTGCTCCAGAAATCCTCCCACTGTTTGTCTCGTCCCGTGTACATGTAGTAGTCTTCCTTGTTTATGAGCTTTAGAAACACGGTATCATCATCATCTGCGAGAATCAAGAGCCACGTTATTGAATATACAACACGGGCACTTCACGTCATCGTACGTGGTCTCCGAAGAGGAAATAAACGAACATTAGCAGATGAATGAACCGTAATTAATCCAATGAATCAAAGAACTAAAGTTTTCAGGAACCCGCAGAAAGCCGAAAAAAGGGCGGAGCCAGGATTTGAACTCTGGGCCTCCCAATGTCCGGTCGGGTGTGCTAACCACTACACCACTCCACCTCGGCTCTCTGGCGTTTCCTATCTGTCTTATTAATGCACAAGAAACGAAATGTATCCAATCGGAGGTGTCCTGGAAACACACGCCGCCGCGTGGAACGCGGTACGACGCTTGGTGTCACGTGGTACGTGCTCGTTTGTGCTCCAGAAATCCTCCCACTGTTTGTCTCGTCCCGTGTACATGTAGTAGTCTTCTTTGTTTATGAGCTTTAGAAACACGGTATCATCATCATCTGCGAGAATCAAGAGCCACGTTATTGAATATACAACACGGGCACTTCACGTCATCGTACGTGGTCTCCGAAGAGGAAATAAACGAACATTAGCAGATGAATGAACCGTAATTAATCCAATGAATCAAAGAATTAAAGTTTTCAGGAACCCGCAGAAAGCCGAAAAAGGGCGGAGCCAGGATTTGAACTCTGGGCCTCCCAATGTCCGGTCGGGTGTGCTAACCACTACACCACTCCACTTTTTTTTTCTTTATTTCCGGTAAAGACAAAATGAAAAAAGCACACAGTCATTCACACATGTACAATTTGTTTAGGAGAGAATCAGCCACTTAGCGGCGATTTCCAGCGCATCAAAATCTTTTTAAACATACTAACTCATCTAGTATTGGCAACCAGTCAGGGGGTTCAGGGAGTGCACGGTATACCACGCGAATATATGCCACACTTTCAATGAAATTTTCTCTTACTGTTTTGGTATTCACATCAGCATTATTAACACTCGTTCTTGTCCTCCACAGGCTGTGGAGGCCGAGGAGCATGAACATATCGTAGGGGACTCCCCCTCGTTTTCCAGGGGCAAAAAGCGGATGCCGTGCGCAGTTAAAGGTAGATCCTTCTTCAGCGTGCGCTGAAGAATGTCCCAATGAAACACGGCGTCCCAACACTCAATAAATGCGTGCTCTATCGTCTCGGGTTTCTTGCAGAGGATACAATTCACTGACCACGGTACAAATATACCTTTACGTTCTAGCCACGTTTTTACAGGGAGTACGCCGCAATGCAATTTAAAGAAAAAGGATTTCACCGAAGATTTGATTGGCATTTTCTTCACCCTTTTAAGTACATCTAGCCCTGAACGTTCACAGTATAATGACCTATAGAGAGGTATTGGCAACAGTACATCTATTAAATCTTTATACAATCGTTTTCGGGTAACTGAACTAAGATACTCTAAGGAAAAGCGCACCTTGAGTATCCTGAAAGAAAGCACAACTTCACGCAAATAACCTTGTACACTGGAGCGCATTTGATTACTAGACGACACCACAAACTCAGGGAGTGCATACTGCAGTCGCACTTGCATAACAGTACGCAAAAATAAATCTTTCTGATCGCGTAAAAACATGAATCTAGACACAATTTGTCGTAGAAACAAATGGGACAATCCTAGACCACCATTACCAACAGATCGGAACAAATTGGTACGAGCAGAACGCTCCCAGCTCGAATTCCAGATAAAAACGGCGAAAACTCTGTGAAGTCTCTGCACGTTGAGGCGCGGCATACTCAGCACTTGCAAAATGTACCAAATTTTCGCAGTTAAAAATAAATTACAAACGGTTGCGCGTGCAAACATGGAGAAGTCCCTACCTCTCCAGCTCTCCACTTTGGCTTTAACCCCTCTCCGTCTCTTCACTCCATAGTTGCTTACTGTCGCGGTCCACTACACCACTCCACCTCGGCTCTCTGGCGTTTCCTATCTGTCTTATTAATGCACAAGAAACGAAATGTATCCAATCGAGAGGTCTGAAGACACACGCCGCCGCGTGGAACGCGGCGGCGTGTGTTTAATTCTTGATTCATTGGATTAATTACGGTTCATTCATCTGCATATGTTCGTTTATTTCCTCTTCGGAGACCACGTACGATGACGTGAAGTGCCCGTGTTGTATATTCAATAACGTGGCTCTTGATTCTCGCAGATGATGATGATACCATGTTTCTAAAAGCTCATAAACAAAGAAGACTACTACATGTACACGGGACGAGACAAACAGTGGGAGTGATTTCTGGAGCACAAACGAGCACGTACCACGTGACACCAAGCGTCGTACCGCGTTCCACGCGGCGGCGTGTGTTTCCAGGACAGCTCCGATCGGATACATTTCGTTTCTTGTGCATTAATAAGACAGGATAGGAAACGCCAAGAGAGCCGAGGTGGAGTGGTGTAGTGATATCTTTTTCGAACGCCGAGGCGAACGGTCAGGGAATCATGAGCTCCAGCGGAGCGCGTTCTACGGCTAACCCTAGCCGGGTATCAACAGGTATTTCGGAAACTTTGGCTCCCCAGGACTACCGTATTATCCTGCCTACGCTGCCAACAGGTCGATATTCTTTTAATTCAGTCTTTCTACACGGTGACCCATCAGCAAGACCGTATCGCATCGACGACTTTCGCGACGTTCTGAAGGGCGTCGTTGACATGAATGACGTGGCCGGCTTCGGTGCCTTCCAGTACAACCACGTTTGGATGCTCACCCTGCACAACGCGGCAGCGAAGGAGAAGCTGCTACATGCGGCAGTGCTCAACGTCAAGGGCAAGACCTGCCTGGTCATCGATCCGAATGTGAGTGAGAAATCATTCAAAGTTCACTGGGTTCCCGTCTGCGTTCCCGACGAAGCTGTGCAAAAGACATTCGAGTCGCACGGGAAAGTGAAATCAATCGTGCGCGAGAAGTGGAGGCAACCAGGCTTTGAGAATGTGGAGACAACAACGCGAACAGTCACAATGGTACTCAAGGAAGGTATCACAGTGGACGCTATCCCGCATCAAATCAACATCCTCGGAATGCCAGCGCTGGTGTCCATTCCAGGCCGCCCACCTCAGTGCTTACGGTGCAAGAAGGTAGGACACATGCGCAAGCAGTGTCGCACCCCGTGGTGCAGAACGTGCCGCACTTATGGACATGAGGAGGACAACTGCATCCAGACGTACGCGGCAAAAACGAGGCCTCCAGCCGAACCACAGGACGTCGATAACTTGATGGACCAAGATGAAATGGAGGAGACCATTGCCGGGACTTCGACGGGGAAGGCGTCTGAATTGTCATCTGACGTCGTCGGAGCAGCGAATTCAGCACCACCAGCAAGCAGCGTCGCAGAAGTCATGGTGACAGAGACGCTGTCGCCGAAGACGGGAGAGAACTTGCAAGAAGGACAAGTCAAGGCGGAACTGGTCGGAAGGAAGGGGAGGAGAACAGAAAGGCCAGCGAGGCAGATGGTAAGCCGGATCAAGAAGTCACCGGAGCGGAAGCGCCAGTCAAAAGGAAGGGGAGCGATCAACAGAAAAAACTACAGAGCGTATGACTGCGGCTGATCAACGATTTACTCTTGTGACCCGCAAGCGTTGGAAGAAAGGCGCCGAACCTCAAGGCCAACCACGGTTGACAGAGGGGGTGCTTTAGCACTTGAGGAAATGGCCTTCGAAGATTGACGACGTTCTGCCAAACGTTGGTGCTCGGACTGCACGCGATTTGGCGATCCCGAACTGCGTATCTCGAGTGCGACATTCAAGCCAAGCGAACATGGTGGTATTTTGCGGCCAAGTTGAGGTGGACTCTCAGTGTTGCGGCGAAAAGATTTCCAGAAGACAAGGAGCAGTGGGACTTTATCGAAAGACGACTCCAGAAATGGTGCATGTGAAGTGTTAGCGTATAATGATGTAACGGGCAGGCTGCTCATTGTCTAAAGGAAAACAGCCGACATGTCGGCTGTCTGTATTTGTTCAAAAAATCTTCCAAACAATCAATAAAATTGTTTAATAAAAAAAAAAAGCTGGAGTGGTGTGGTGGTTAGGACACCCGACCCGGACATTGGGAGGCCCAGAGTTCAAATCCTGGCTCCGCCCTTTTTTCGGCTTTCTGCGGGTTCCTGAGAACTTTAATTCTTTGATTCATTGGATTAATTACGGTTCATTCATCTGCATATGTTCGTTTATATATATATATATATATATATATATATATATATATATATATATTTATATTTTTATATATTTGTATATATGGGTGGTCTTATTTAGAGTCAGGCAACGAGGTGCAGTCGTATTTTTTATTTTGCCTCAAACTGTTATATTTTGAGGCGCATGTCCCAAGACGAACAATCTTTTTTTTATTTTCATGTCTTGACATGTTTCGTTTCTGAGAAATAAAATCTCAAAGAAGTGGAAAAGAACGACGAGGTTTTGTTGATAGTCGTGTGTGGCGTTTTTCAATTGCTTTCAATCTCAAAGTATTCAAAAGAGAACGCCTATATCTTAGTGTGATATATGCAAGTATGTAAAACAAAATTATAACTACTGTTTAATATTCATCGCTCCCATTTTTGGAAAAATTCCCAAACATGCCTCCGCGAACAACTGTGACCTAAATGGCGTTTTGTTTTTTTTGAGTCGGCTATGTTTAGTATTGCTTTTAAAATAACACCACGTTTCATTGTTTCATTTCGTTTCACTTAAAATAACACAACCTTTCATTGCCTTCTAAATTAAGAAAGGTTGTGCCTTTATCATGAACGAATACTGATAGAAATGAATTATGAAACAGAGAAGGTTTTGACTTTTCGTTCAATTTCAGCACGCTGTATAAAAGAAAAACATTTTTTTTTTCTCGCATCGTCCTTTTCTCTCACACCCTTATTTTACACAGCATAGCATTTCGTTAGAGGTATTTGCACTGGTTTTGAGTTTTAAGACTCTAAATATACTAAAAAAGAGCAAATGCCGATGGTGGGTTTTGGCGATTGTCTTGTGTGGCGTTTTTGAACCACTATCTATCTCAAAGTACTCAAAAAAGAGCGTCTATATTTTTATTGTTAGATATATGCAAGTCGGTAAAGAGAGATTCCATCCACTATTTATTATAATTCGTCGATCCAAACTTTGTAAAAATCCCCAAACTTGCATCCGCCAAAAACTGTGATCTAAACTGCGGATTTTTTTGTTTCTTAGTTGACTACGTTTAGTATTGTTTTTTTAAATATTACCATGTGTAGAACCTTTCATTGTCTTCCAAATTGAGCAAAGTGTGTGCCTTTATCATGTACGACTACTGAGAAATAAATTATAATAATACAAATAATAATAATAATAATAATAATAATAATAATAATGTATTTATTTTCAGTGCCCAGAAACAACCACAGTGGTCTTCTCTCTGAAACAGAGAAGGTTTTTACTTTTCGTACAATTTCAGCACGCTATATATATACATAAAAAAAACTATATTTAATTTTTTTTCGCGTTGCATTTTCTTCACACGCTTTTTTACACATAATACATTCCGTTAGAGGTATGTGCACTGCTTTTGAGATTTAAGCCTCTAATAATGCTAAAACTGTATTATTTTCTGTTATCAACATGAATTTCGCATTAAAATATAAATTTTCGCATTCAAAAATCTAGGTTTCCACTAGGAAGTGTACTCTACTCTAATGTTTTAAAACATTATACTTTGATATTTCTAACGCAGTAGAGATTATGTAGGGCATAGGGTTTAGGCTAGAGGCCTCTCCAATCATGGCGCCAACGGAAATTGTTTGAAGACCCGCTTTCGGCAGTTCCGATTTTATAGTGTTTAGACGTTTGGAATTGCAAACTTGTTATTATACGACTAACGACATCAATGTCTTCTTAATGATTATTTATTAAACATCCCTTCGATTATTATAATACAGAATTAAATATACAGCTATAACCCATAAACCCACCATCAGCATTTGCTCTTTTTGTAGCATATTTAGAGGCTTAAAACTCAAAACTAGTGCATATACTTCTAACGGAATGTATGCTGGCTAAATGAAAAGTGTGATAAAAACGCCACGCAAGAATACAAATTTTTTTTCTACTGCATGCTGAAATCTAACAAAAAGTGAAAACCTTTTCTGTTTCATAATTTATTTACCAGTACTCGTACGTGATTAAGCCACAATGTTTGCATAATGTGGAAGGCAATGAAAGGTTCTACTCGTGGTATTATTTTAAAAACGATAACTAAACATAATCGAATAAAAAAAATCCGCAGTTTAGGTCAGAGTTGTTCGCGGAGGCATGTTTGGGGATTTTTACAAAGGTTGGTTCGACGAACAATAAATTGTAGTTGAAATTTTGTTTTACCGACTTGCATATATATAATAATAAAAAAATATAGAAGCTCTCTCTCGAGTACTTTGGGATTGAGAGTGGTTCAACTACGCCAAACACGACAATCGCCAAACCCCACCATCGACATTTGCTCTTTTCTTAGCATATTTAGAGGCTTCAAACTCAAAACCAGTGCAAATACCTCTAACGAAATGTATTCTGTGCAAAAGAAGGGTGTGAAAAGAACGGAAAGCAAGAAAAAAGAAGAAAAACTAAAAATGTTTTTGTTCTTTTATACAGCGTGCTGAACTTCAACGAAAAGTGAAAACCTTCTCCGTTTCATAATTTATTTATCAGTCCTCGCACATTATAAAGGCACTAGCTTAGCTTAATTTGGAAGGCTATGAAGGGTTCTACACGTAGTAATATTTTAAAAGCAACTCTAAACATAATCGACTAACAAAAATCCTCAATTTGGGTCACATTTGTTCGCAGAGGCATGTTTGGGGATTTTTTATAAAAATTGGTGCGACGAGTAATAAATAGTAGTTATAATTTCATTTCACCAACTTCCATATATATCACACTAAACATATAGACGCTCTTGTTTGAATACTTACGTTCTTTCCTGCTTCTTTAAGATTTGTTTTAGCAGACACTAAACATGTCAGGACCTTAAAATAAAAATAATTGTTTTTCTTGCAACATGCGCCACAAAATATAAAAATGTGAAGCAGAATATAAAATACGACTGCACCTCGTTTCCTGAATCCAAAATGAAACACCCATATCTATTATTTGCTCCCTAAAATCCACGAAGCCGGTAACCCTGGGCGTCCGATAATCTCAGGAATCGGCACGATCACTGAAAACCTTTCTAGTTACGTTGACAATGTTATCAAGGAAATCCCCAAAAGCTTCGACACTTCTGTAAAAATACTAATCACTTTTTCAACTAATAGCCGACCTCAATGTCCCGGCCGATTCCTTTCCAGTTAACCTTGACGTGGCATCCCTTCATGCAAACATCCCGCATGCTGACGGCATCACGTCGACTGTTTCTATGTACGAATCTCTGATACCTGACAAACCAGTTGACGCTAATACATTATCACTTTTGCCTCACCACATACTGGAACTGAACAACTTCAAGTTTAATGAACGTCACTATGTGCAAGTAAGTGGAACGTCCATGGGGACAAAAATAGGGCCTAACTACGGAAACATTTTTATGGGGGACCTGGAATCCCATTTCCTTTCAAATCAGACCATGCTGCCAATTCTCTGTAAACGCTTTATAGATGGCATATTTATGATATAGAGCCATAGAGAGACTGGAGCGCTAAATTTCATCGATACTTTCAACGCAGCCCACCCCTTCCATTCACTTCTCGCACTCGTACTCCAAACAGAGTATACATTTCCTGGACGTAACGGTAAAAATAAATGGAAGCAATCTAGAAACTAACCTGCACCGCAAACCCACCGACCGCCAGCAACTTGTTCACTTCAGCAGCTGTCATCCGCGAGATTGTAAGACAGGTAATATTTAGAGGCAGACATACCGCTACAGACACATTTGCTCAAATGAAGACGATTTTGACGATTTTGTTACGAACACGAACACACTGCGGGAATTATTGTCTACAGAGAAATATCCGCAGCAAGTGATTAACGACGCAATCCAAATGCTCAAAATCTAAATCGAAAGGAAACTCTTGCGCGACAGGAAATAGACGGCCTCAAAGTCCACGAGACCAATTTAGAACTCGTTGTCTCTGCTAATATCCCGAACATCAATGGAATGCTTCGCAGCTATTATAACATATTAGAGCAGAGCCATCTAATGACTGACGTGGTACCCAAAGCACTGCGGGCCGTATACCGGCGAGCGAGAAATCTGGGTGACATTGTAATCTCCTCCAGATTACCTTCCTCTAAAAGTAATGGATCCGGGCCATGCTGCATCGCACACTCTGTAATATGCAATATATTGGACGCACAGAAACCCCGCTTCGGTCGCGCTTCAACAATCATAAGTCTCATATAAAATGCACTCCCGATCTCGCTTTCTCAAAACACATGCTGCTTCCTGAACATACAATTCAGAACACACCGGCTACCATCCTGCAATCAGGCTTTTAGTCTCAATACGACCGCGGGGCGCGCGAATCATATTTAGTCTATAAACTTAACACAATGTCCGCCAGAATAAATAAAAGCAGATGCAAGCTGTATGTGACCGCTCTCATCACATCTTGAGATTTTGAGGTGGGGAGGGTGTTCGTGTGGTCGAGACATACATTTGCTAACATCAGCTGTGCTTCTAAGCTTCCTTTACGTCGTTGGCGTCAACGGATGGGCTTTCTGTGTCAAGTGGCCATATTTTTACGCTTCACTCTGCGGCACCCCCTTTGTCACGATGATCACCCCTCCCCGGCCCTCCCGTGCGCCGGGAGGGGACGGGAGCGACGAGAAACGTGTTTCGGTTTCTTGTTGGCGTATGCGCACACGCCTGTTCAAATTTAGTAAACAACCTGTTTTTTTTTAACATTAGCTGCTATTTTGTTGCGGCGGCTACCCCAGGGCCTCTGTTGTTGCCGCGGCCAGACGTTCTTTATTTGCAACTTCTCCCTTTATCTTGCCTATTTTAAGATTTGTTTTTTTATGTGTTTGCACATGTGGGGTTGTCTCCTCCTCTCCCTCACTTTACTGTTGTGTCTTCGCGAGTGAAATTTTACTGAATAACGAACCCTGACGAAGCCGGGTCCTCCCGGCGAAACAGTTCGGAATTAAAGTTTTTAAGTTTTAAGTTTTAAGTTTCCAAGTTGTTTTCTGGCGACGTTTTTATTGACATATATATATGTATACACGGTGTTTTTTTAAGCTTAAGAGATTTGTTTTAAAAAATCTGTGAAAGTTACACTTATGCCGATTGTTGAGGTGAGTTATACGGCCAGAGGGACATATTATAGGGGGCTAATTGTAACGATCAGCCGGCTAATTAATTAAAATTTGTTACTGAACTTTATAATTAATGAAAATAGACATATGGTTCCAATTAGAAACTTGCTCAGCGCCATCGAAAACCTCTAAATCAGTCATTTTCAGAAAGACTTTGAGCGCGTGAGAAGCGTAGTAGTGCACTAAAGGTACCACTCGTGGAGCACGTACAAGGCTGGGGCTAGATAAGAGACGGAAAAATCACGCGGGCGCCTTATCGCAACTCCTAGCTTTGTACCTGCTCCACGAGCGGTAAATTCAGTGCACTACTACGCTTCTCACGTGCTCAAAGTCTTTCTGAAAATGACTGATATAGGGGTTTTCGATGACACTGAGCAAATTTCTATTGGAACCATATGTCTATTTTCATTAATTAAAAAGTTAATTAACGAATTTTAACTAATTAGCCGACTGATCGTTACGATTAGCCCTCTATAATATGTCCCCCTGGCCGTATAACTCAGCTCCACAAGCGGCATAAGTGTAACTTTCACGGCTTTTTTGAAACAAATCTGTTAAGCTTAAAAAAACACCCTCGTATCGATATATATATATATATATATATATATATATATATATATATAACAGGGTGTTTTTTTAAGCTTAACATATATTTTTTTAAAACCATGAAAGCTAGAATAATGCGGTCTGCGCAGGTGAGTTATACGGCCAGGGGGACATAATATAGGAGGCTAATCGTAATGATCAGTCGGCTAATTAGTTAAAATTTGTTAATTAACTTTTTAATTAATGAAAATAGACATATAGTTCCAATTAGAAACTTGCTCAGCGTCATCGAAAACCACTAAATCAGTATTTTTCAGAAAGACTTTGAGCGCGTGAGAAGCGTAGTATTGCTCTAAAGTTAGCACTCGTTTAGCACGTACAAAGCTAGCGGTTGCGATAAGGCGCCCGCGCAATTTTTCCGTCTCTTATCTAGCCTCAGCCTTGTACCTGCTCCACGAGCGGTAACTTTAGTGCACTTCTACGCTTCTCACGCGTTCAGAGTCTTTCTGAAAATTACTGATTTATTGGTTTTCGATGACGCTGAGCAAGTTTCTAATTGAAACTATATGTCTATTTTCAATAGTTAAACAGTTAATTAACGAATTTTAACTAATTAGCCGACTGATCGTTACGATTAGTCCCCTATACTATGTCCCCCTGGCCGTATAACTTACCTGCGCGAGACCGCATTAACCTAGCTTTCATGGTTTGTTTTTAAAAATTATGTTAAGCTTAAAAAAACACCCTGTATATATATATATATATATATGGGTGGTTTCATCTCAAATCGTGCAGGCAAAAAGGGTCGAATTTTTAATTTCGCTGAAAAAAATATATGTTATGGCGTCGTCTCTAAAAACGCAGTAGCCACAAACGGCAAGTCCGTCGGATTTTTTGTTCTCGACTTACGAATTTTAAAAGAGGCCGCGGCGGAAAGCAGTGTTTTTCACATCCGTCGTGGGTCGGATGTTTCGCTCGATCTCCCGTCGTGGATTTTCAGTCCACATTATATTAACTTTTTTCAAGCACTCTGTGGGCACAGGTAAAAGGCTCTAATACCATAAAATAATTTTAGGCGTTTTGCTTTTTTTTCTGTAAAAATGTCAAAAACGCCCCCTCGGTCAATTGTTGACGAAATTTGACAATTAAATACTGGCGATCTACTTGGGTTACATCAATATTTTTTATGTCTATGGAGAGCCCAAAACACGCTCTTTATAGATATTATAAAATGATTTACTTGTATTAAATAGCCTTTGCGGGACGTTTACGTTAATGTTATGCGAAAACCAAAAAGTACCAATTTTAAGATCGATTTTCTCAAAAAGACCCATTTTTTATTTTTTTTATTTTTTGTTAAAATGTAGATATGATAGTTGTCTACTCGAAAAGCAAGTCGAGAAAGTGTATATTTTGTTTGTATGTTCTATATTTAAGCCTCAATATCGGAAAAAGACGTCTTCGTTTTGCAAGACCTAAGTCAGACAAAAAAAACCGTGCGCTTCTATGAATTGTAAAAAAGTTTTCTTGAATTTTTGTCTGCGTTTTGTAATCAATTATAAACGCATTTTGTGGTATTGAATAGTTATTTATGTTTTGAAAAGAGCGGGAAACCACGAGAAACATATCTAATCAAATCAGCAGGCCTAGTAGACCTTCAATATCGAAGAGGCACAGACGTTGTATTTTTTCGATTGATAAAACTTTCACTGTAAACTAGCATGACTAGCTATTAGCTGTCATATTACTAAGACATGAAAAGTCACCACGTCATTGATCTATTATATACAATTCTTTCCGAAACCAAACGCTAGGGTTTGTTCACCGCACATCGCACAGATCACCAGGGAATATCCTTTCACTTCCGTAATACACAAAAGTGATGACACAGAAACGATCCGAAACACACGGAGAGATTGTCACGGAGAAGGGTAGGGAATAAAAATAAATAAATAAGAATAAAATTACCCAACTCCGATCTTAACGAAAATTGCGGTAAAAAAATAAAAGATTTAGGTTCGAGCCGTGGCAAGGCGATAGGTCCACGCCTGGTCAGACAAAGAAGTCAACGACACGTAAAGGAAAAAAAAGTTAATTAAGACAGAAAAACTCAGCCGCACACGGCAAGAACAAAAACCAACTCCTCCGGGCATTCCCTAAACGGGACACAACCAAATGCGTGCGAACACGCTCTCTACAGCACCGTCAGGCCGCTACGCCATGAAGAAATAAACCCAACAAGTAAACAATGCTAACAAACAGTTAGTAACGAAACATAAAAAAAAGTTCAGCAGAACCGCACCCGAGAAACAAAGTTCAGCGGGGCGAAGAAACACACACGAAATAAAATAAAAAAAAAGTCTTAACTGACCGACGCCGAGTCCAGTCCCATGACACTGAAGCCTGGCAGGATGATGGCGTCCAGATGATGCTCGAATCTATTCTTCACTCTGTTCCGCACATCCGTCGTGGCTGTGCGGAACAAAGTGAAGAATAGTTTCGAGCAGCGGTGCGCGAGAAGGTAACCGAGACGTAACATGCCTCGAGCTTCATATCGGGAGAGGAGCTTTCGAGGTAGTTACTGCATGCAGTTACTCAAACTTTTTCTTTAACCCTTCCCTTTTTCAAAAACAAAAAAAAACACGTCAGCCGGCGCTAACTTTTCATCTCGGGAGAAGACCACTCTTCACAAACGGTTATAGTTGCCAAGGAGGCTGACTTCGACCCAACTAGTCTCCGGGCAGAATAGACACAAGTATATTTACCAACACGCTCGTTTTTGATGCTAGTCTCCGGGCTTTGCTGTTTCCAAAAGAGATAACCCTTCGGTGCTATCGGATTTCCGCGGAGGGAGATAGAGTACATAAAATTGAAAGAATAAAACACGGAGGACAAGCACAGGACAACCACTTTGCAGAGCACGGCCATTTCTAGGATAGGGCGTTCGAAGCTTGGGCAAATACGCGGTATCGTTTCACGCGTGCACGGATGGCTGGTTTCAAAATTTTCCCACATCCCTAACGAAACCGGCCCATCTTCGTGTGCGTGCGCGATTTTCGTCCCGCGCCGCCGGTTTTAGCTCGCACGCGGCGTTGTTTTGGCAGGCAGAACTGTTGTTGACCGTCGATATTGTAAGGCCATGGTGTTCTCATCCTCCCGGGCAACAGTTACTTTGCTTTCCCTTCTGCAATACTCTGACTGACTGACTACTCCTGGGTGGCCGTCACTGTTCGCCGCGTCAACGACACATTCGTACCATTTCACTCCTCGTGACACAGGGTGCGCTGCTCGCTTTACTGTCACGGGCCGTCCTATCTAACACAACGAGCGCGAAAGGTCGTGGTCATCTGCTGGTTCCGAAAGGGCGGGACGTTCATATAGGCCAATGAAGGCCCCGAATCAATAGGACGTCTGCCGATTTCTATACATTAAAATTTACGACGCCTGCTGGTCTGTTAAGAAGTGTTGCTTTCTCTTTTGAACTGCTCCAATGTAGCTTGCCGCCTATAATAAAATTTAAATGATCAATAAATATAACAGGGTGGAACTACTGTATTTCATTTTTATGTGGGTGCGTTGAAAAAAGTCAAAAATATTTCCAAGTTTGTGAAGACGCGCAATTCGCAAGTCCGTTTCAAGCCGTAAAAACACGTTTTTGTACGATATTGATGCTTAAATATAAAACATACAAACAAAATATACACTTTCTCGACTTGCTTTTCGAGTAGACAACTATCATATCTACATTTTAACAAAAAATAAAAAAATAAAAATGGGTTTTTTGAGAAAATTGATCTTAAAATTGGTACTTTTTGGTTTTCGCATAACATTAACGTAAACGTCCCGCAAAGGCTATTTAATACAGGTAAATCATTTTATAATATCTATAAAGAGCGTGTTTTGGGCTCTCCATAGACATAAAAAATATTGATGTAACCCAAGTAGATCGCCAGTATTTAATTGTCAAAGTTCGTCAACAATTGACCGAGGGGGCGTTTTTGACATTTTTACAGAAAAAAAGCAAAACGCCTAAAATTATTTCATGGTATTAGAGCCTTTTACCTGTGCCCACAGAGTGCTTGAAAAAAGTTAATATAATGTGGACTGAAAATCCACGACGGGAGATCGAGCGAAACATCCGACCCACGACGGATGTGAAAAACACTGCTTTCCGCCGCGGCCTCTTTTAAAATTCGTAAGTCGAGAACAAAAAATCCGACGGACTTGCCGTTTGTGGCTACTGCGTTTTTAGAGACGACGCCATAACATATATTTTTTTCAGCGAAATTAAAAATTCGACCCTTTTTGCCTGCACGATTTGAGATGAAACCACCTATATATATATATATATATATATATATATATAGTATTTTTAAGCTTAAAGAGAATTTGTTAAAAACTAAACCATGAAAGCTAGGTTAATGCGATCTGCGCAGATGAGTTATACGGCCAGTGGGACATAGTATACGAGGCTAATCGTAACGATCAACCGGCTAATTAGATAAAATTTGTTAATTAAATTTTAATAAGAAAATAGACATATAGTTCCAATTAGAAACTTGCTCAGCGTCATCGAAAACAACTAAATCAGTTATTTTCAGAAAGACTTTGAACGCGTGAGAAGCGTAGTAGTGCACTAAAGTTACCGCTCGTGGAGCAGGTACAAGGCTGGGGCTAGATAAGAGACGTAAAAATTGCGCGGGCGCCTAACCGCAACCGCTAGCTTTGTACGTGCTCCACGAGTGGTAACTTTAGTGCACTAGTACGCTTCTCACGCGCTCAAACTCTTTCTGAAAATTACTGATTTAGTGTTTTTCGATGACGCTGAGCAAGTTTCTAATTGGAACGATATGTCTATTTTCATTAATTAAAAAGTCCGCATGCCAAGCAAGACTCATCACACAAAAAACCGCGGAGGTTGAGAGGAAAGCAGAGGACTACTATCAGAAGCATGCTTGCAGTGTACTTACTAATAAAAGAGCAATATCATGTAATCCTTGATAGATGCGTAGTCCAACTCGGGCACCCCACAAACACACTCGAGAAAGAAGGTCGCGCACATTCAACTGACGTCTCGTCGTCGGCGAAGAGCAGTTTTTGTCGAGCGCGTCCAACAAACACATCACTAGAATTCCACAAACTCCGGTGAAAAAAAAATGGCTGTTACCAAAAATTGTTATTGACATATTCCGGCCGTTCACGACGAAAAAAATACTGTCGCGTCTGCAACGCACGAAAGCAACATAACACTGAGGAGCGCATTTCGGAGACATCTGCACTACTTGGCCCACCTATTTCTATAACTTGGCAAACGGCGAAAACAGCAGCCCCAGAGATCCCATCAGCGTGACAGAGAGAGTCACGTGACAAATATTCGTTCAAACGTTTTTGTCCTACGCGTCCTACGTAGAGAGGTCACTCGTTTCGCTCCACCCTTCTGATTTGCTTAAAGCGGCTGTCGCGCTCGCTGACAGCCACACGAAGACACAAAAGCAGGCGGGGAGGTTTAACAAAAGGCGAGGTAGAAGGGGCATGAACAACGCAGCTAAGCTCCCCCGGCATTTTCGAAAAAACAAAAACAAGTAATAAAAAAAAGAAAACTGCACTGCAGTCAAAGTTACAGGGGAGAGAGTGTATCCCCGACCTGTTCAAGAGGAGGGAAATAATGGACGGGGGAGTCGCAGCCCTTCTCATTCGTTCCCCCTTTCCCTCCTTTTGAACTGGTTGGCATACGCTCTCTCCCCTGTAGCTTTAACTTACAGCATGGTTACCTGAGGCTTGGAACGTAACCTTTGGCTAGGGCGTGGGGGGGGGTACTGAAAGATTGCGTGAGAAAGGTGTACCTGCGTTGTTGTTCTCAAAAGTTTCAAAACAACGTTTAAAAAGTCGTCGCCAAGTGTGTTGCGGGAGCGGCAAAACGGAGCCCCGGTCGTTTCCGCTTTTTGTTATCGCTGGCAGTTGACTGTGCTCAATCACAACGCAAGACACGCACAGAGCCACGCATCGCTTTTGCAATGCGCCGCCTAATAATGATATCTGTTGAGGAGACACGCGCATATCAGTCTCGCGCAGCGCTAGCTCCATGGCAGCACTTTCTGTAAAGGCGCATTCACACCGGAAATGTTAGCATTCGCGCAATGCGACTAAAGCGCATCGCAAAAAAGAAAACGAAAATTAGATGGTCACTTTGGCGTGCGTGACGAACGAGTCCACCGCCTTCGTTGGCGAGTCGCTTCTCAAAACCTCTCGCTCCGAACGGCGTTGATTGGCTCAAAACTTCCGCGACTAGATCGCATCGCGAAAAGTCGGGTCAGCAAGCGACTGCTCAAATCGCGTCTCTTTTGCGATAAAAGTGATCGCGCGACTAGATCGCATCGCCGGTGTGAACGCGCCCGAACCAGTCTCACGGCGCGTCCCGATACTGGCCGGTGTACCTACGGACGAGTACAACACCCCTCACAATTTGCGTTTGCGAATCCTAGTCTAGCCGCGGCAAAACATTCAGCCAACTTTGGACTGGAGAAATCAAGAAACACCCAAAATAAGATTAAGTGGCCAGTCGAATAAAACTTGATTTCTATTGAATTAAGATGAAGACCACCCGCGTACGTCAAACACCCCATCAGCCTAACTCCAAGGCAGTAGCCTAGTTCTCGCACTTCTTTGGCAACTTTGGTCCATAGCTGCCAGATCACAGCCGAACTATCGGGAAGCGAAGCCTAACTTTGGCACTTGTTTTGCGACTTTGGCCCATAGCAGCCGGATGACAGCCGAACTATCGGGAAGCGAAGCCTAACTTTGGCACTTGTTTGGCGACTTTGGCCCGTAGCTGCCAGATGACAACCGAACTATCGGGAAGCGAAGCCTAACTTTGGCACTTGTTTGGCAACTTTGGCCCGTAGCTGCCAGATGACAGCCGAACTATGGGGAAGCGAAGCCTAACTTTGGCACTTGTTTAGTGACTTTGGCCCGTAGCTGCCAGATGACAGCCGAACTATCAAAAAGTGAAGCCTAACTTTGGAATTTGTTTGGCGATTTTGGCCCAAAAATGCCAAATATCTGCCGATCTACCGGGCAGTAAGCCTGACTCTGGCATTTGTTAGGCGATTTAGGCCCAAAGATGCCAGATGACAGCCACACTACCAGGCAGTGAAGCCTAAGTTTGGCACTTGTTTGGCGAATTAGGGCCAAAATACCCAGACTGTTGCCAAGGAAGGTCAGGTTTGGCTCTACTTTGGCTTCTTCGGGCTTTTGAATACCCTAAACTCCCAAACAAAAGCCAAGTTTTGGCCCATAACTCGGTGCTACCTGGGTTGTGATTCATCAATCTCTATGCTTCCCCGAGGATGGTTTCATTGACGGCAAGTTTTTTTGTTTACTTCACTACGAGAGCAAGCTTGCCAGCTCAGTCGTAGGTGGTCGAGTACCTCTGACTTTTTTTTAATCGGTGTTCGAACGTTTGACAAATACCGATTCGATCTTCAAACACCCAACATAAGGATCGCAGCACACCATAAAATACTCGGCTCCAAGCACAGCGTACATGATTCAATAATCTTACTTTTGTGCGTTTCTCCCATAGACTTGCGTGTATTGCCTGGTGTCAAGCAATGGCCGCCGGTGGCGACACCGACGGGCTCCCAATCCGCGATCCAGTCTACTACAATAGAGATTCGTGACCACAGGAAACGTATACTGGTTGATGTCTACTCCAGTTTGAAAGCGGGAATCTGATAGACGCTAGCACCAGTTGAATGTGTAGCCTACATTATAATTAGGACCCGTGTTTTTTGGGTACATATTTGCCTTCAGTTTTAAAATTTTTTTATCAGGTGTTTATTTTTTTTTAATTTGAATCGGTGTTTTTGATTCTTACTATCGATGCCGCGTTAGACATCGGTGTTTATCAGGCTTGTGTTGTAAAGCGATTGTTTAATTACTAGAAATATATTATAGTTCATAAGTTATTTATTATATTATTTTCTTCGTAATGCTGCCAAAGTTAAGAGAAAGGAACGGGGTACGCAATGTAGTTTAGATGGAATAGAAGAGCCTTAAGTACTGTTAGTGCAACTGCATTCCTTGTCAAGAAAAAAAGATGGTTGGGAAAACTTTGTTCCGTGAATCGGGCATTTTTTTTACTTCAAAGAGAGCTTCAATTTGGTGTACTTTGTTTTAGAGCGCAGCTCTTAGGCGCCCGTTTCCGGCTCGAACGGCGTCGCCGTCGCCATCGGCGTAACCACGCGGTGCATGATGGGTAAATTTCCCCGCTAAATTTAGCGGAAAATTTTCCCCGCTAAATCTAGCAGGAAAGTTTTCCCGCTAAATCTATCAGAAAGTTTTCCCCGCTAAATTTAGCGCGAAATTTTCCCCGCTAAATCTAGCGGAAAATTTTCCCCGCTAAATCTAGCGGAAAATTTTCCCCGCTAAATCTAGCGGAAAGATTTCCCCGCTAAATCTAGCGGAAAACTTTCCCCGCTAAATCTAGCGGGGAAAATCCCCCCCTCCTCGAGGTCACGTGAGCCCCCTCTCCGAGGTCACGTGACTCCCCCCCCGTGCCTTCCCCTCCTCCTCAAGAGCTGCGCTCTAATTCGGCGTTACAGGGAGTTGTAAACGGCTTTCACTTTTTTCACCTATCAAAATAAAACCACCTGGGCGATTTATTTTAGGTGTTTATCGGTATGTACCAAAAACACGAAACATAAATTCCAATAAATTTACGGTGTCAACGGCGGAGATGCTTGTGGCAACTAACGTCGGATAAACCTCTGTTGGCGTTAGACGAACGGGGAGTAGAAGCAGAAAAGAAAGAAGTCTGCTAAGCTGTCCGGCACGTGCGTACGAAAAAGACGGGCAAAGAAAAAGAGGAATGACGACGATGAACGTGGACGATGGCGTTTTGACCTTGCAAGCTTTCGAATGTCGATGTATTATTCTCAGCGGTGTAAATAGTAAAGTGTTGCTCGTTGTGTGAAAATGGAACGATTACTGTGACGACCCGCAGCGACTGCAACAAAACTTTGGTGCCGAAACCCAGGACTGACATCGCTGTGGATACTTCGAATCTGGAACGTGAGTGACTCTTCATGTACAATGGAAGTCCTCAAGAATAAGCGCAAGGCCATCCGGTCACAGGTAACTCGACTGGTGAACGACGCGGAAGGGTTGCTAAGGGCCCCAGGACCGAACGCAGCTGAGCTAGAAATGCTCATCGAGCGTCTCACACTAGCTCAGAGCCAACTCAACAACGTCGACTCCGCCATCGAACCGCTTGTTTCGGAACAAGACGGAGATGCGGAATTCGCGCAAGTCGTTGAGTACGCAGACAAGATCGTAATATACTTAACCAAGCTGAAGTGCCAGTTAAGGCGCTCCACGGGATCGGGGCATTCCGCCAGTGACAGTCAGTTGAACGAAAACGGAGACAGACTGGCAGCATCAACATCAAGGAAGGTCAGACTCCCAAAGCTGGAACTGATCAAGTTCAACGGCCAGCTGAAAAACTGGCTGCCTTTCTGGAACCAGTTTGATGCCGCAATCCACCGCAACCCTGACTTGACACCATGCGACAAGTTTAACTACTTAAAGGCTGCACTAACAGGGGATGGAGCGGCAGCCATCGATGGACTGCAGCCCACAGCAGAGTGCTACGCGGACGCCATCAATCTTCTACAGCGGCGGTTCGGGAATCAAGAAGCGCTAATCCAGGATCACATGGAGAGCCTCATGGAAATACAACGTGTTCCACCTCAGCACAACGTCACAATCCTGCGGCGATTGTATGATACTCTTCAAGCTCGCTTCCGGGTTCTTAAGGCACTGGGCATGAGCGAAGAATCCTACTGTTCGATGCTTTACCCAGTGCTCCTTCGAGCGCTCCCAAGAGAAATGACCATCGAATACCACCGAAAGACGCTGCAGTGGGAAGCCGAGAGTGCCACCGCCAGTATATCTGGACCAGCGTCACAGACAAGTTTCGAACCTACCACAAATCGCGCGCATCTAACAGCACTTCGCACTCTCCTCGAGTTTCTGCACATCGAGGCGGAGAGCCAGGAAAAGGCATCTAAAGGACAGCCAGAAGACGTTGGTGGCAAATCTACACCCCATTTCACCAAGCGCGAGGTGCAGAAGAACTCTACCAATCCGGACAAGCCACGAACCTCTACTGCTGCGGCTTTTCATGGTGCTGTAGAAGGCCTCGAATGTTTCTTCTGCAAGTCAAAAGAGCACGGAACACCCGACTGCAACTCAAGGATAACGCTAGCTGAAAAGAAGCACAGGCTACAAAACGCCCAGTAGATGCTTCCCGTGCACGAAAGTGGGGCACATGGCAAGGATGTGTCGAGGTACACCCTGCTGCAACAAGTGCCGAGGCAGACATACATCCAGCATGTGCGACCCAGATTATACTCCGAGACGATCTGCCGACGGATCGCAAGCGAAGCAAAAGAAAGGCGAAGCACCAGTTAGCCTGCATGTAAGCGAAGAAAAGAAGCCGACAGTACTCTTACAAACGGTTACCGCGTGGGTGGAAGGCAAAAGCAGAAAAAAACGAGCTCGGATTCTTTTTGACAGCGGTAGCCAGCGCTCCTTCATCACGGAAGACCCATCGAGGAGTCTCGGTTGCAAGCTGCTCGGGACCGAGATCCTGACTTGCGGAGTGTTCGGAGGCAAGAATAGGGAACGACCGTACCGCAGAGTCCAAGTGATTCTGCGCGACCAACACAGTGGCAAGAAATACATGATCGACGCCCTCGAGACACATTCCATCTCCGAGCAAGAACTCCCTAGCCATGAGAAGGACGTTATTGAAAAAATTGAAGAACTCGGGCTTACTTCGGGTGACGACCTAAACGGACTGGACTGTGGCGGAGTAGCGATACTACTGGGATCGGAACATTACTGGGGATGTATAACAGAAAGGATCCAACGACTGAGCAACAGCCTCACCGCAGTGGAAACCGCCTTTGGCTAGGCAATACATGGATCCACAGAGTTGACTTCCGATACTGTCAGCTGTTTCCAGGTGATAGTGCTCATATCTGCTGTAGACGAACAAGAGCCATCAATCTTGAGGAGATTCTGGGAGCTTCAAAGTGTGGGAGTACTCGAAGAGGCGGACCGAGATCAGTCTTATAATGACATCATGCGACGCTTTGAAGCAAGCATCACCAAGACGAAGGGAAGGTACGAGGTTGGCCTCCTTGGAAAACAGAAGTGCACCTAGGATGCAACCGAGATGTGGCATGGAAGCGCCTCGAAAGTCTACGAAGGAATCTATCCAAAAACCCTGACATCATGCAAAGGTATGACCAGGCTATCCGGTTGTACGCAGATAATGGGATGGCCGAAAAAGTTGAACAGATAAACGATTCCGAAGGATGTGTTTATTATATGGCACACCAAGCTGTTCTACGAGAGGGTAGCAGCACGACAAAAATGAGGATCGTGTTCGACGCCTCTTCGCACGGACCGAATTCTAGATCATTGAACGACAACCTTGAAGGCGGTCCGAACTTGAATCCAGACCTGGTGGCCCTACTCCTGAGGTTTAGGCAACATCGGGTGGCACTAATTGCAGACGTCGAGAAGGCCTTCCTTCAGATTGGTGTCCACGAGGAGGACCGCGACGCCTTGCGGTTTCTCTGGTATAAAGAGCCGCCTCACCCAGACCAACCTACCCCAGAAGTTGAGTTCTGGCGTATGACAAGGGTAACCTTCGGTACCACATGCAGTCCTTTCCTGTTGGGAGCAACCCTACAACACCAGTACAAAGTTATGGAAAGCGAGTTCACAAAAACAGCAGAAAAACTAAAAAAATCAGTATATGTTGACGACCTCTTGACCGGCACAGGAAGTGAGGAGGCGGCCCAGAAGTTCTACACCGAGTCGACCGAAATATTCGGGGCAGCTGGGATGAAGCTTCATAAGTGGGCTCCAACAGCGCGGTATTAAAGAAAATGCTGGAGGACAACTGATCCGAAGAGAGAGCCCTTGGACAGCTGACGGGAATGGTGAAAGTGCTGGGTATAACGTGGAAGTAGAACGAAGACAAACTGTCCTTTACAGCAGAACAGGTGGTCGAGTTTACAAGCCAACGCAGAAACACCAAGCGATTCGTGCTCCAGACCACGGCGCGACTCTACGACCCACTAGGTTTCCTCTCTCCTTTCGTGGTGCGAGCCAAGATCCTGTTTCAAGAGATCTGGAAGCGGAACCTGCATTGGGATGAGGCACTGCCGGGTGAACTGATGGGCGACTGGGACAGCTGGTGCGACGAGCTCACTAAACTGAGTCAGATCAACGTGCCCAGGTACTACGACAGCGGACTGAGCGACATCATCCTACACAGAGAGTTGCATGTGTTCTCGGACGCCAGGTCTTCGGCCTACGGATCGATTATTTTCCTCTGTTCAACTGACGACAGCGGAACAAAGAAGGCGACAATACTGCTCGCTAAGTTCCGCGTCGCCCCCTGAAGGATATTTCCTTGGCGAGACTGGAGCTCATGGCAAGCTTGATCGGATCGACACTACTGAAGTACGTCAAGATATGCCTCGACCTCCAGGTGGACGAAGTTCACTTTTGAACGGACTTGATGATCACTTTTCACTGGATAAGAGGAGAGGCCTCCAGATGGAAAATGTTTGTGAAAAACCGAGTATTGGAGATACAAGGAAGCTCAGGGGACGCAAAGTGGCACCACTGCCCGGGTAAGGAAAATCCCGCAGATTTGATGACCGAGGGCTGAAAGCTGATCGACTGCTTTCTGCTTCGCTCTCGTGGACCGGACCAAGTTGGTTACAGCCTCCAGCAACCGAATGGCCCGAAGAAACTGTTGAGGTGCTTTCCCACGACAAGCTCGAGGAGAAAGCTTCGAAAGCGGCAGTCGCTTTAGTCCCTGCAGACACGTCCGTGGAGTTCATCGACATCTCGAGATTCAGTTCGGCTGTGAGACTACACCGAACAACAGCCCGGGTGCTTCGGTTTTTCCATAACCTTCGATCACCAATCAAAACTACAGGATCGCTGAGCGCTGAGGAGATCCAAGCAGCACAAACCGTTTGGGTAAAGAAGGAACAAAGCTCGGCGTTTGCCTCCGAGATTATTTGTGCCGCTGGGAAAGGCAGCGCCGCCTGGTTCAGCCTTGCGAAATTTCCAAACATTCGTCGACCAAGAGGGAGTGCTCCAGATCCAAGGCCGTATCCGATCAGCAAACCTGACTCGTGATGAACGTGAACCCATCGTGCTGCCCAACGAACATCGGTATTCCACCTTGCTGACCATTGAAGCTCACCTACAGATGATGCTCGGGGGGCCACGGGACACACTCATGCAGCTTCGCGAGAGGTACTGAATAATCCGCGGAAGACAATTGGTGAAGAATGTAGTGCACGCTTGCGTTACCTGCCAGAGGTTCAGTGCCACTCCTGCCAGTGCTCTAATGGGACCTTTGCCGGGTACGAGAACCACGCCGGCGGACCCTTTTGAGGTGGTCGGCATAGACTTTACGGGGCCGATGTACGTGCAAGAAAATGAACTCTCGCATAAGGCATAGATTGTCTTGTTTACCTGTGCCGTCACGCGCGCGGTGCACTTGGAGCTGGTGCCGGACGTTTCGACAAAAAGCTTCTTGCTGACGTTCCGAAGGTTCTTGTCGCTAAGGGGTTTGTGTCGCATCGTGTATTCGGACAATGCGCTGTCCTTCAAGAGGGCATCCAAAGACTTGGCCGAACTCTGGAAGACGCTCCGACACCCAGAGGTGGTAGATCACTTCGCCAACAAGAATATTGAGTGGCGCTATATTGTTGAGCGGGCCTCATGGTGGGGAGGCTTCTACGAGCGATTCGTCCGATCGGTAAAAGTTGGGCTCAGGAAAGTGATCGGTAAGAAATGTTTGGACTCGGAAGAATTACACACAGTTCTTTGCGAGATTGAAGCCGTGGTAAATTCACGGCCTCTCACATTTGTCTATAATGAGATCGACGAGGGTGAGTCGCTCACTCCTGCAAGCTTCCTCACGGGACGAAGGCTGACGGCGCTTCCGGTGGCGGAGAAAAAACTTCACTTCGTCACCTGAGGTGCTCGGCCAGCTTTGGAGACGCAGGAAGGAGCTTCTTAGCAGATTTTGGAAGACGTGGCGGTCGGAGTATCTGAGAGAGCTCCGATCCGCCTATGAAAGAAAGCAAAGGGAATCCACACCCCTTGAGGTCGGACAGCTTTTCCTGCTTAAGGAGCAACTTCCGCGTTTGCTGTGGAAGATGGGCAGGATTGAAGAAGTATTTTTGGGTCGGGATGGAAAGATTCGTTCATGTGTCGTGCGTTTAAACAACGGATCGTTGCTGAAACGACCGGTACAATTGCTTTATCCAATAGAAGTGACTGAAATTTAGAATGGGTTCGAACCCATTCGGTGGGGAGTCTGTTGGAACTAACGTCGGATAAACCTCTGTTGGCGTTAGACGAACAGGGAGTAGAAGCAGAAAGGACAGAAGTCTGCTAAGCTGTCCGGCACGTGCGTACGAAAAAGACGGAAAAAGAAAAAGAGGAACGGCGACGATGAACGTGGACGATGGCATTTTGACCTTGCAAGCTTTCGAATGTTGATGTATTATTCTCAGCGGTGTAAATAGTAAAGTGTTGCTCGTTGTGTGAAAATGGAACGATTACTGTGACGACCCGCAGCGACTGCAACAACGCTGTCGGCCGATGCTATTCGGGCGCGCGCCAACTTGACTTTATCTGGACGATCATCTCGCAGCGTCAGCCGTGCTGTATCCTCACCTATAATACATATCTTACACTGTGAACAAACGGGAAACTTACCTGCGTGCGATATTACGATTGCAATTACATAAATATTAAAACATCAGGCTGGCATTCGTGAAAAACCTTAAAAACCAATTATACTCACTGTTGAAACAGTAAACCAAATTTCAGCTGCAGTTAGACATCAGTATGTATAATACATTGCAACACTAATTTTGGTTTATAATATCATAACTTATAATTACACTTTAAATAGGAAGGAGCCTGGAAAACTAACCCAGTCATCATTTGCGCCATTACTGTAACTTCAAGTTGGCAACATAAATTTATTTGAATTGGGTGGAATGCACGCATCTCCCATATTTAATCGGGAGCTCGCCTGTCGAATTTCAATAGTCATTTTTGGTAAAACGAACTTCAGGAATATACATAGCCCCACTATACAGACAACGTGTCAGGCTTCCAAAGAGGAGCATAGAAGAAGAAGTGTGAGCGCTAACACGACTTACCTTGTTTTGAACTATGACAAAAGATTCGTTACTTACGCCTTGTCTAAAAAGAAAAATAAAAGCCCTTTTTTATTTTAAAATACCCGAAGGGAAAACAGTTTTGCCATATTGTTGTGATATAGTTAAATAATAAAACGTACTAGTATTCGAAATCCCGGACTCGGAGGATGACATTTCCCTCTTGTTGACATCTGAAAAAAAGAAAAAAAGCGCAGTGAAAACCATGTCATTTAGAACAAGCAATGATTGTCACAAATATCCTTAATTTCGCTTTTCTGAGTGATACCCTTTTAGCTCAAGTAACATTTTTCGATGTAGACTCAGTTAGCAAAAACGCCTGAAGCAATTTACTGGCTGAACTAGCCGCGCTCGACCACAGTAGAATTAACTGAAAGCTCTTCTTGATATTCGAGTAACACCAAATTGCTTCGATCCCACTGACTATACAGTAATTGTGCAGACAATTTGTGATTGAGCTATATATCAACTATATGAGCTGCAATGCTATTAACGGCCCTTGACAGATTGAGGGGGTGGGGAGAGGGCAGTTTTTCTTTCGCTTTCAGAGCGCACCTCTTAGGCGCCCGTTTTCGGCTTGAGCGGCGTCGGCGTAACCGCGCGGTGCATTATCAGTAAATTTCCCCGCTAAATTTTGCGGAAAACTTACACGCTAAATTTAGCGGGAAAATTCCCCTACTAAATTAAGCGGAAAAATTTCCCCGCTAGATTTAGCGGAAAAATGCCACCGTTGAATTGAGCGGAAACATTTCCGCGCAAAATGTAGCGGGAAAATTTCCCGCTAAGTTTAGCGAACAAATTTTCCTGCCAGCGGAAACGTTTCCCCTAAATGAAGTCGTGCAGGAGAGGAGGAGGGACATAGCCTCCTCTCCGTACCTTCCCCTCCACCTTCTCAAGAGCTGCGCTCTAATTCGGCGTAACAGGGGACTGTAAACGTCTTTCATTTTTTAAACCTTGGCAATCACGAAATAGCACCATCTAACTTATTCAATGTAGAGTATTCTGCAATATTAAAGACCCAATGCAAGCGCGTGGCCGAGATGGCGGCGGGCGGGGAACTGCGCGCGCTTGAGGCGATCCTATTTTGCTTCGAGGGAAGGATACTCAGTCGGGGCTGAACCTAGCCTGGGCACGTTTAACAGCTTTTGTTTTCGGAATAGCGGAAAAGCGCGCTTCATCGGCGTTATGCTCAGAGATATCTCACAGAGGCTCGAAACACGCTAGTAATCACTGGTTTTCATCACGTCTTGTTTCTGTTGCAAAATGTCAGACGAGGCGCTACTAAATAAACATTATCAAAGTTATACCTGAGTTCTATATATAATAGATAAAATTTCTTCAAGAGCGCATGCATTGCTTAAGGGATGACACTGATCCCGCGCTTTAAAGAAAGAGTAAGAATAAGCGCCTTCTTTCAGGCCGATCTTTCTTAGACAGGAATTGCGGCCTTAGAAGGACATAGCCGTGGCATGACAATTGCGAACTGCTCTCCGTCATGAAACATAAAGTGATTAGCGCATGTTGTGTTTTAGCTGAGCCCCGAGGGAGCTCTCTCCTCGGGGTAGAATGGAACCGCCCGGAGCAAGCGCACCACCCCCGCAGGCCAACGTCTCGGCCACGCGCTCCAAGTGGGTCTTTCATATTGCAGGAGTCTGTAGTACTTCTTGTCTCCACAAACGGTCAATGCGATATACTTCTGTGCCTTGTCTCCAATGTGTTTGAAGGTGCTGTGAGATGAACGAGGATAAAGATAAGCATTGACTTGCGCCGGAATCGCGTTCCTCATTTTTGCGGTGAAGCGTCCGTAGTGCCCTTCGTCTGCGGCGTCATCCTTCTGGAGATCCAGACATATCTCACTGGAGATAGGCAGACAGTCTTCCAAAGAAATGATATTTTCCCGACGGCTGCACTGAGATATCTCGTCACCGCCGGGTTGTCAGTTCTTACTTTCCCATCAGCTTAAAGGCTTCGGGACTCCTGATGGCTTCAGACATCTCCACGCCCGTCAGCGAAGCGTGAACAGTTCGACTCACACATTCCAACTCTTCTCCAACCTGGGCTGCCGATAGGGCTACTAGGCCGGTCAGGTTTGGCCGGCCTGGTTACTCGACGTCGGCGTGGCAGACTTTACGAGTCACGCACGTCGCCACCACCTCATCTAGTGCCTTCTGCTTGCCGTTGGTGTCGCTCCTAACCCCGGTGCGCAGCATCTTACCTGCGGCTGTTGCATGACGAGAGTACTGGAAAATTCAAGCCGCTTTTTGTTGTGACTCATGCGAAGGATGGCTTCAGCGCGATTGTGACCATATATCTCTGGGGCAGTACCGCCGACTGGGCTGCTGCCGCGACCGTGGCTGTGTATAGCGTGTCTATAGCGCAGTTCTCGTACGGCCACTTCGATGTTCCACCTGTTTCACCAACGGATATCTCATCCATCGCGGGACTCGTCCCCGACTCTCTGGCAGCGGTGGCATCAGCGACGCGCACCAGACTCTATGTAGACACAGTGTGGGGCGCACGCCGACTAACGCCTTCAACCTGCGGGAGCCTAAGTAACTGTAGTAGATCAAATATTAGGCTCCAGGATTTATAATCCCTCACCAGCTCACTGCCGAACTATTCAATCTTCCTACTTTGGAGACCTCGCTTGACTTTATTGTGCACGACGGCGAGCTTCTGGTTGCCGCAAAAAACTTATATAGCACCGATAGAGGAGGCACAGGATGAGCGTTCGTCGCAGTTCATACCGGTCAAACGGATGCACAATGTCGAGCATCCCAATTGGCAAGCGATCATCCTCCATCTTCGCACGCCGGAGGAACTATCCTGGTGCTAGTGTTGGCGGTAACGCGTCACAAGTAACGGCGTTACCTTGAGCGTGTTACTTTTCTCGGTAACATAGGGACGTACGCGTTATTTTTCGAAACGTTAACGGGTAACGTACTTACGTTACTCTTTTCTAGTATCATGTAACGTAGTTACGCTACTCGTTAATTATTCCTAACATGAATTAAAAATAAAGACATTTCAAGTTTCTCCTCTTTAGGCACCAGGTCTTCTCATTTTAGCGTTTTAGAGCGCAGCTCTTAGGCGCCCGTTTCCGGCTTGAGCGGCGTCGCCGTCGGCGTAACCGCGCGGTGCATGATGGGTAATTTTCCCCGCTAAATTTAGCGGATAAATTTTCCCGCTAAATCTAGCGGAACATTTTCCCGCTAAATCTAGCGGAAAATTTTCTCCGCTAAATCTAGCGGAAAACTTTCCCCGCTAAATTTAGCGGAAAATTTTCTCCGCTAAATCTAGCGGAAAATTTTCCCCGCTAAATCTAGCGGAAAATTTTTCCCGCTATATCTAGCGAGAAAGTTTCCCCGCTAAACCTAGCGGAAAATTTTCCCCGCTAAATTTTGCGGAAAATTTTCCCCGCTAGATTTAGCGGGGAAACTCCCCCCCTCCTCCTCGAGGTCACGTGACCCCCAGGCCACGTGACCCCCTACCCTCCCTGAGGTCACGTGACCCCCACCCTCCCCGTGCCTTCCCCTGCTCCTCAAGAGCTGTGCTCTAATTCGGCGTTACAGGGAGTTGTAAACGGCTTTCATTTTTTATTGTTTTTTTTTGTGAGTATTTATGTGAAACCGTAAGAAATATTAAGAAATAGTGAGGAGTTTCTGCGTCTGGGTAATGTTTTTGCAATTACCTGGTGAAAAACCCATTCGTATGAAAAATGTTCTGTGTCCGATAAACATTAAGTCACACAGGATATTTAAGAACACATATTAACTATATAAAAACAACGTAATATTTATAAATACATATATAAGAACATATAAGGAACATATAACAAATTTATAAGAAACTTCTCACAAGTTTCTTATATGTTCTTACATATCTTGTATAGTTCTTATATAGTCATTCCATGATTCTGATATTTTTCTTGTATGTTCATATATAACTTGTATGAATCATGCGAGTTTATTGGACACAAAAATTCCTCACACAAAAAATATTTTTCAATAGGGTATGGCGCTAATCATATCTGCACTGTCGAAACAGTAAAACTTGTTAATCCTGAACTTAACAAGTAACGATGAAATAACGTGAGTTACTTTTTATCCGTAACACTAAGGGTAACGCGTTCCTTTTATTTGCAATTAAGCAATAACATATTTTGTTACTTGTTTTCGGTAACGCCTACAACACTGCCTGTGGCCCTGGACACTTGACGAAAAAAATGCAGTGGCTTAGTTCGGCTATGCCAGGATATACGTAGCGTGAGCTTATGCGCACAAAATGAGAGGCGCTAAAAAGCGGCTCCGGTGCAACGTCAGACTTGGCTACTGCGCAACGGAGGAGCACAGCTAGGCACGCTGCGGCGCCAGTGCGTCTGCCGCGGGTATGACGTCACTCATCTGAAATGTGCTGAACGGCGAGGCGCGCGCGGTGGCGGCGGCGGCTCCGGCGCGCCAGCTGTGGAGCGTGTGACGTCACTGCTCCTCGCGCATGCGCAGACCGGCGTGGCGCGCGCGGAGACGGCGGAGCGCGCGACGGCGGCGTCTCCGGCGCGCCAGCTGTGTGCTGTGTGACGTCACTGCTCCTCGCGCTTGCGCAGCACGGAGTGCGGCTCATTATGCGAGCCACGTGAAACTGCTCAACCTCGGCCAGTGTAGCTTACGCTACGAAATTCGGCGAGATATCCGACTGCTACGATTGGGCGACGCCAAGGCCAAATGTGCGTTGGTCATTCGCGGGCGCCGGATTTTTCGCTGTCTTTTTCGCCAAGTGTCCAGGTTAGGGACCCTCCTTACAAAACTGATTACTGAGTTTCTATCGAGTTTCTAGTGTATTCTATAGGAATATATTAGAATTGTATTTTATAATTCTATAAAGTGTATTCTATAAGAATAGATTAGACACACAATAGAAACCCATTGCTCATTTTGGCAAAGGCTGCTCGACGCATGTATTGCCCCTTCCCCCTCTCTCCCTGTCACCCGCGCACTGCTGAATACCTAACGTGAAGTTCTAATCATTGGCGATTTTTAGTCGCACGCCGACTGGTTCTTGTTTTATTAACCATTGCATGGTGATGGCTTCGACGACTTTCTCCTTCTTTCAACGTCTTGAGCTGGACTCCTGGGCGTCTAACACAGCCCCTAACTCCCTGCCATGTAACAGCTTCCTTAATTTAGTATTCTCTACAGACATAACGAAAATTGTCTCATTTGAGATTACCCTGGCCTCAGTGGTAGCGACAATTTGGCTGTGGAGGAGTTTTTGTTGCAACATCTCTGCCCGGAAAGACCACTTTGCCCGCACCACGCGAAGATTTAGCAAAACCGAAAACTCTCTTCGCTATCGTAGCGCATCCTGCGTTATGCTAAATGACAACTGCACAGTGGCGTAGGCAGGGGAGTAGTTGGGGGTTCCTATCCCCTATCCTCCCCCCCCCCCCACCCGAAATCATCACAATTCAAGCGCTATTTCTTTGTAATCTTTTCCTCATAGATGGCGCAGAACTTATCCGGAACAAACGAGTTGCACGCCCGCAGCTGCGCATGCAGGTCGGGCGCTCGACGTGGGTGAGGGCAACGGGCTCTTTGCCGCCGATCTCGAGCTAGTTCTTCTGCTCTGCGTCCGCCGCTGCCGGAAGCGGCCAACGAGCGGCACGAGATAAGAGACAGTACATAGGTAGAATATAGTGGCAAAGATAACGTAGAATGAGCTCTGAATTTTGAATGACTATGAGGTTCTAACCACGTTCGAAATTATCGAAAGCACAAGGTGCGGCGTTGCGGCAGTTTGGACCGTCAAATTTGGCATGCGAACGTGGTTTTGCAAAAAATACACTGTCTAAAGCTCAATTCGAAGCTAGAAAAAAATAAAGCGCCAGTTTTTAACTTTGTATGTCCAATATCGCCCTGCTCTTCGTCTGAATACTGGTTTTCAAACCCGCTTCCCGGAGGTTTGGAGTAAAGGTCCTATATCCTGGCCGAAGTGCCGCCATTCAAAGTTGTGGAAGTCCTCAAGACACGCGCCGCGCGCCACTTCTGGGAAGAACATTGCGCCTGGAAATCTAGATCTGAGCTGCCCGAAGGAAAAATCCATCAACGTAACGCTGTTCTGGCAGTCGATGTTTTCTAGTGGACACCTGTCTGTGCCTGATTGTACGTCAAGCACGTCTGATTGGCCAACAAGTTACTCTGACCGACCGTCAAACTCCAGTCAGACTCCGCTTGTCGGCTTTCTGATGGTTTCCTGGTGGCAGTCGGCCGCCGCGAAATGCCGTCAAGATTTCTTGGGGTGGCGATTCTGACAGCACATCGATTGTCTCTGACTGTACGTCAAAAAGCTTTACGACGTGCAGACAGACGTACGGTCAAAGGACGTAAAGTTCGTTCGGATACCACTATTTCGTCAAATCTATGAATACGAAAAATAATCTCGCGCACGAGAAAACGATTTCGGAACGTGTGCCCATAAAACCGCTGATGTTAGCAGATATGACAAGCAAGGCACCCAACAACCCTGATCAGAAGCCCGCCGAGACGCCGAACATGCCGAGCACGCCAAACGCGACACTTTCTACTTTCGCCACTTTCGCTTCGCCCATAGAAGCTTTGACGAGCTTCCGCGAGACGATCAACTACCTCCCTCATGATATACCTTTAACAAAGTTTTTCAGACAGACAGAGCTCTCAACTCGTTTTGTTTGCGCGCTTGTGCCACCCTGTCGATCCCCAACCCGGGCTCTACAATGTCTTATGTTTCAGTGAGAATTTCTCCTCGACAAGACCCAGCCCGTCGTGAGTTCCGACTATAGCCCTCGCTTATATGAAAGCGACTTCAGCGCATAGACTCCACTCTGTTCTTCGGAACGAAGCCGACGCGGCAACGTTTACATGCATGCGGACTAGAAGGTGGCGCCACGCCGTGTCAAAGCTCGAGGTTATGCAGTTCCGGTGATTCCGGCACCAGCCGCACCATGTTGTCCGGTTCGTCGCACGTGGAGGCGACTTCGACGCGTTGAGTGAACTTAAAGCATCGTGCCCGCTGTCTTCGGTGCTGTGGAAGAAGTTACGAGACGGAAGAAACATCAGAACCCAAGCGTTTAGTGCTCCAGGCCGGGCCGCCGGGTCACTCCTGGACCAGAGGCGACGTGTGTGCGCACGCTTTGAGGACGCCTCCACGCTTCGCCGCGCTCAGACCGCCGATCGCGACCGGACCTCGAGTCCCGAAAGGCTGCCGACCCGTTGCGGTTTGGCTTCGGCATCTGGATGCGCTTCGGTGTGCTGGGTGACATTGCCGGTTCTCCGGATACCGCTGGCCCGCCGGAACTGCCCGATGCACTCAACACTGGATACTGTGCTTGCGTGCGCTGCTGTGTGTGTTCCGTGCACCGTGTTTGGTGACGACGCCTGGACGACCAGGTGCGCCGCCGGAATTACCGCTGCGGCTCACCACTGGACTCTACAAAAGCATTTCGCGCTATGCCCTTGGCCGTTACAACCGAGAGATCGTCGCAATTTCAGACCCAGCCCGCCTGGGTCTGGAAATCGCGACGATCTCTGGGTTGTAACTGGCCAATGGCATAGCGCCAAATTCTTTTGTAGAGTTCAGTGGTGAGCGCAGCGAGGAATTCCGGCGGTGCACCGCCTGGGTCTAAAATTAGGGCTGGAAATGCGCGGTTTCCAGGGTGGATACGAACTGGTGCCCCAATTTTGGCATCTCAGGCGGAACCGGCATTTTTCATTCCGGCCTGTATCTTATATTTTCGTACGGGTCCCTTTTTACCTGAAAAACGCAAATTTGGAAGGTACATTCCGTCAAAGACCACCACATACGCAATTTGGGACATTTCCATCGGTGGCAGTCCAGACGTCATCTGATGGACCATCAGGGCACGTTCCGCAGGGCTGCTGACTGGCAGTCAGACGTCATCTGATGGACCATCAGGGCACGTTCCACCAGTGGCTGCTGACTGGCAGTCAGTGTCCCAAATTGCGTATCTTGATGGAGATTTTCAATAGGGTGGGCTGTTCCGCCATGATCTTCCCAAACGCTGCAAGTCGCAGGTGCCTCGTGCATCGACGCACCTTGCTTAACTTGTTACAACAAACTTTTCTGCTCGCTAGAAAAAAGTATTATGTTCAAGACGAACGTTTTTAGAGCGCAGCTCTTAGGCGCCCGTTTCCGGCTTGAGCGGCGCGCGTCGCCGTCGGCGTCGGTCGTAACCGCGCGGTGCATGATGGGTAATTTTCCCCGCTAAATCTAGCGGGAAATCTTCCCCGCTAAATCTAGCGGAAAATTTTTCCCGCTAAATCTAGCGGAAAATTTCCCCCGCTAAATCTAGCGGAAAATTTTCCCCGCTAAATCTAGCGGAAAATTTTCCCCGCTAAATCTAGCGGAAAATTTTCCCGCTAAATCTAGCGGAAAATTTTCCCCGCTAAATCTAGCGGAAAATTTTCCCCGCTAAATCTAGCGGAACATTTTCCCCGCTAAATCTAGCGGGAAATTTTTCCCGCTAAATTTAAGCGGAAAATTTTCCCCGCTAAATTTAGCGGGGAAAATCCCCCCTTCCTCGAGGTCACCTGACCCCCAGGCCACGTGACCCCCCCCTATCTCCGAGGTCACGTGACCCCCCGTGTGCCTTCCGCTCCTCCTCAAGAGCTGCGCTCTAATTCGGCGTTACAGGGAGTTGTAAACGGCTTTCACTTTTTTTTTTCTTTTTGTCTATTTTGTCGTCTGATATCCGTTCGCGTATCTCTGCTCGGCGCGGAAGACGCGTAGGGAGGACCTAAAAATCTTCTACAAATAGTCAAATATAGAGCGCCCCCCCCCCCCACCCTCTGAGGGTGAACCCCTCACCAAAAAAAATTTTAGCACTTTGTTTTAACGCAAAAAAAGTAAAAATCTGCGAACGCTGATTTTCCACCCAAATGTAATGCTAGAGGTCCCAACCAGATGCCAATGTTTGAGAAATAATCCTTATCTTATTAAAATTTATGCCTAGATTTTCTAAAATTTTATTTAGGAAAATGACTGCAGACCGATCTCTCAAATACGTGGAGCTCTATGGCGACAGGTACCGAAGACAGGCGAAAATGGGCCCCATGTTCCCACTCCAAGTTTCAGAAAATCGCTTATAACGTTCGCACAAAATAACAGTAAGTGTTGAAACTTTGGCACATGGTTCGAACCCATTGCGCTATATTAGGTCACAGAAAAAGCGTTCGGCGGTGCATAATTCAATTTAGCTGCTAAAAAACAAAAAAAAACACTCTTCTTTTGCGCGTTTTTATAGGGAGGGAGGTTTTTTTTTGAGAAAAGGAAGCAGTTTTTTTCCGACATGGGTAAGTAAACTATGCATCGCAGAAAGCTCAAATGCCGTGTGAAGGTGAGAGCGGTTAGGAAAGAACAAGGTATTTCAGACATGACGTGTCCTGCATCAAAGGATTATTGAGACACAACGAAAATTTTCTTTGATGAGCCAACGTCCACCTAAGCTTAACATCGTCCAGACAAAAAGTAACACTGTGGGCTTCTGTAGCACCTATTTCAGTAAAAAAGAAGTGCTCAGCAAGAAAGAAAACAATAGTCTATGTTTGCTGACAGAGTTTTTCACTCATATAAATACCGCAAACAATCACAATGTCAGTTCTTATTTGGACGATATTCGGATTAGGTAGAGGCCTAGCCGAACAAAATTCGTGTTTCTCAATGTTTTATTTTAGAAAGGTAACGTTACGTTTTCAAGCTTTCGCGTCTGTCTATCCCAACCAATAGAGTCACATTCTCAGTGAGATTGAGCTTTCTGCGATGCATAGTTTATTTACACATGCTGAAAATCACGGCCCACTTTTCTCGGGAACTTGCTTATTTTTCTCTCTACTGGCATTTTTTTAAACTTAGGAGCTACAGGAATACACTCCTCTTTCATAAGTAGTGCATTCACTATACTCAGTTTCATCTTACGTTGGACCGCGGCGGAAGGCTGGGGGCTGTGACGCGACCCAGACAAGTTGTTCCTACGCATCGCGAAGTAGCGCGTCAAAGACTTTGGGCAGTACGAAGCGGGGATATACTTTAGCCTTACTTTAATAATTTTGTGTCGTGTACCATCGACACTAAAACAACTTCTGTATTCAAGAAGAGCTTTCAAACGTGATATTTAATACATAATTAGGTAGCATGTTCGGAGAAATTAAACTTTTGGTTGGCAACGCTGCCGTTGCGTTCGTTTCTTCGTGCGTTTGGTTCAGGTTTGCTTTGCATTTCGTGAGGTGTTTTAAAAAATATTTCTTCCAAGGAGAAGTCTTTTTATTTAAAAGTTATTGTACACTCTGTAAAACTTTGTTAAATGTTTATTGGAAGCAATCATTTCAACTCTACAAATACTTTTTGCCCATGTTTAAGATGTCACCTGACAAATTGCCGTTGTTTGCGTAATGGCTGCCATGGCGCGGCGGTATCGTCAAGCGTGTCTCCGTCAAAGGCGCCGGTACTTCCATCGCCAGCTCGCTTCCAGACGACATTTGCTAAAACCTCGTTTGGAAAAGAGGCGCGCCAAGTTGTGCTGAACGTTTACTACAAGCTCCGTTGTGAGTCTCCGAACGAGTCTTACAAGGCGATCGTCCAAAGAACGTCTGAGCTGACAAGAGTGGGCTACTCCACGATCTTCAGGTGAAAAAACTCGTTCAGTCGAGTCCTGATGGCATGCCGTCGGTACCTTCGCCCAAGCGAAAAAGAAAGAGGTCTGCCCCGCCTACACCCAGTCTGCTGGATTCTTTCGACCGTGGAGCGTTGCGGCTCATCGTGCACAATTTTTTTCGGCGCAACGAGTGTCCGACGTTGTCAAAGGTAAGGGCGCTTTTTACAAACATACTTCACTAGAGCGAAAGAAACGCGTTGACACCTTCAACTACCTATGGTTTATTAGCCACAGTCACTAATATATGCTAAATTACTTAAATCACATGAGCGCCACTCGTCATAATTGCATGGGCCTGAGTTTTTCCAATGACATGAAGCAGACATGATTTTAAAGCTGCACGTATTTGACGACCCATTTGAACTTCTCAGTCGATAGAGATAAGCTGTTAGCGTTGTCATTATAACAACCACTTCTTTATTTTCAACTCGAGCACTCCACAGCGCTACATAGCGAAACTGAACCAACATAGCTAAATTATGCACATATGTACATTGGTATCGTAGCAGTTTTCATTTTTTTCGCAGAAGCCTTACCGAAAAATAATTGACATTACAATAAATTGCTACAAGTATAATGTAGTCAAAGTGATTGTATACAGCAATATTTCAAAACAAGTTTAAAAAACCAATATTTTCAACTTATATTTACAGGTCTTGGAGGTTGCTCGGGACAATGACAAGTTCCCCAAGATCAGCCGCACAACGCTGTGGAGAGCTCTGGTGGATCTGGGATTCACTTTCGTGAAGCGCAACAGGGACTCGTTGTTGATGGAGCGCACAGACCTGGTGCTCTGGCGTGCCACCTACCTCCGGGCAATCAGGAAGCATCGCCTGGATGACAAGACCATCTACTACCTAGATGAGACCTGGGTCAACGCTGGCCACACAAGGTCTAAGGTATGGAAGGACACTACTGTAAAGGCACCAAGAGATGCATTCAACAAGGGCCTCACAGTCGGGCTGAAGAATCCTTCCGGAAAGGGAGAAAGACTTATTGTGGTCCATGCAGGAAGCAGTGAGGGCTTTGTTGACGGTGCTGCAGAAGTTTTTCGTGCAAAGAAGGGCAGCGGCGACTACCATGAGGAGATGGACGGCGCACGTTTCGAAAAGTGGTTTACCGAGAAATTGTTGCCAAACCTGAGACCGAACAGTGTAATTGTCATGGACAATGCGTCTTACCATTCGGTCAGGCTGCACACTCTTCCAAGCTCTCGCACAAGAAAACAAGCAATCCAGGAATGGCTCACCGACAATGACATCGTCTGGGATCCAACATTTCTGAAGGCAGAACTTCTGGACCTTGTGGAGAGGGCTAGGTTGACAATGCCAGGTCTCCAGAAATACCGCATTGATGACATTGCTGAGCAGCATGGGCACACTGTACTGCGTTTGCCACCTTACCACTGCGAGCTCAACCCCATTGAGCTTGTCTGGAGCCAGGTGAAAGGCTCCATTGCAGGTGCAAACAAGACGTTCAAGCTGGCAGAAGTTGAGGCACTGACTCCAGGTGCTCTACAACAGGTGACGCCTGACGACTGGAAGGCATACGCGAGACACGTCATTGATGTGGAAAACAAGATGTGGGAAGCCGACTGCCTCTCAGATGCTGTTATCGACAGTGTCGTCATTCACCTAGGCAGCGATGACGACAAATCAAGCGATGAGGACATGGACGACTCAAGCGATGAGGACATGGGCTGCGAATCTCTTTCGTGGTAAAAGGCCCCGATTCCTACGATGCCATGGACGACCGTCGAAGAGCCGTTCCCCAAGAGACCCTTCCAGGCTCATCTGCGTCTGCTACACCACCCCAGGCTCATCTGCGTCTGCTACACCACCCTGCGACCCCTGTCAGATGGTAAGAGAGCTTGAACTTGCAACATTTAATTTAATTTATTGTACTCTCAGGGCCCGTAGGCATTACAGAGAGGAGTGGAATTATACATCAATATAAATTAAACAATAAAAAGAAAACGCAAAAAACAACACAAGTTATAGAATCACTATGGAACATTATTCAGAACATCAGTGATGGCGGTTTTAAAATCCGCAGCGTCAGTAAGTGAGACTACGGATGCGGGAAGGCGATTCCAGTCGACGGAGGTCAGGGGTAGGAAGGATGCATAAAAGGTGGAGGTGATGCAGTAGGGGATTCCTACTTTTAGTAGATGATCGGTACGCGGCGATATGTATGATGGTTCTGAAAATAATGAGATTCGAAGTGCTGGGTTAGAGTGATAAATCTTGTGAAATAAGCAGAAGCGAGCTATATTTCTACGAAAGGAGAGGTTGGGCAAATATAGAGACGCTTTCATGGAGGTGACGCTGGCTGTACGGTGATAGTTAGCAGAGTATGATACGTGCAGAGCGATTTTGAATGGATTCAATGAATGATGCTAGGGTGACGCCAAGTCCTGACCGAGTCTCGGTTTAGTGAGGTTGAGATTGTTGCTCAGTGTGTGCTAACATTAGCTCAATGTGCTTGTTTTGCAGCAGTGTGGGGGTGTCCTCGTCGGTGCTTTTCCTCACGAGTCCGTCCTGGTCTGTTCTGCGTCTGCTACACCACCCTTCGACCACTGTCAGATGGTGCGAGTGCAGCAGTGTGGGGGGTGCCCTTGCCGCTGAGGCCGTCCTGGTCTGTTCTGTGTCTGCTACACCACCCTTCTACCACTGTCAGATGGTGAGAGACCATGAACTTGCAAAATAGTTCCTGACCGAGTCTCGGTTTAGTGAGATTGAGATTGTTGCTCAGTGTGTGCTAACATTAGCTCAATGTGCTTGTTTTGCAGCAGTGTGGGGGGTGCCCTCGTCGGTGCTTTTCCTCACGAGTCCGTCCTGGTCTGTTCTGCGTCTGCTACACCATCCTTCGGCCACTGTCAGATGGTGCGAGTGCAGCAGTGTGGGGGTGCCCTTGCCGCTGAGGCCGTCCTGGTCTGTTCTGTGTCTGCTACACCACCCTTCTACCACTGTCAGATGGTGAGAGACCATGAACTTGCAAAATAGTTCCTGACCGAGTCTCGGTTTAGTGAGATTGAGATTGTTGCTCAGTGTGTGCTAACATTAGCTCAATGTGCTTGTTTTGCAGCAGTGTGGGGGTGCCCTCGTCGGTGCTTTTCCTCACGAGTCCGTCCTGGTCTGTTCTGCGTCTGCTACACCACCCTTCGGCCACTGTCAGATGGTGCGAGTGCAGCAGTGTGGGGGTGCCCTTGCCGCTGAGGCCGTCCTGGTCTGTTCTGTGTCTGCTACACCACCCTTCTACCACTGTCAGATGGTGAGAGACCATGAACTTGCAAAATAGTTCCTGACCGAGTCTCGGTTTAGTGAGATTGAGATTGTTGCTCAGTGTGTGCTAACATTAGCTCAATGTGCTTGTTTTGCAGCAGTGTGGGGGGTGCCCTCGTCGGTGCTTTTCCTCACGAGTCCGTCCTGGTCTGTTCTGCGTCTGCTACACCACCCTTCGACCACTGTCAGATGGTGCGAGTGCAGCAGTGTGGGGGTGCCCTTGCCGCTGAGGCCGTCCTGGTCTGTTCTGTGTCTGCTACACCACCCTTCTACCACTGTCAGATGGTGAGAGACCATGAACTTGCAAAATAGTTCCTGACCGAGTCTCGGTTTAGTGAGATTGAGATTGTTGCTCAGTGTGTGCTAACATTAGCTCAATGTGCTTGTTTTGCAGCAGTGTGGGGGGTGCCCTCGTCGGTGCTTTTCCTCACGAGTCCGTCCTGGTCTGTTCTGCGTCTGCTACACCACCCTTCGACCACTGTCAGATGGTGAGAGACCATGAACTTGCAAAATAGTTCCTGACCGAGTCTCGGTTTAGTGAGATTGAGATTGTTGCTCAGTGTGTGCTAACATTAGCTCAATGTGCTTGTTTTGCAGCAGTGTGGGGGTGCCCTCGTCGGTGCTTTTCCTCACGAGTCCGTCCTGGTCTGTTCTGCGTCTGCTACACCACCCTTCGCCCACTGTCAGATGGTGCGAGTGCAGCAGTGTGGGGTGCCCTTGCCGCTGAGGCCGTCCTGGTCTGTTCTGTGTCTGCTAGCACCACCCTTCTACCACTGTCAGATGGTGAGAGACCATGAACTTGCAAAATAGTTCCTGACCGAGTCTCGGTTTAGTGAGATTGAGATTGTTGCTCAGTGTGTGCTAACATTAGCTCAATGTGCTTGTTTTGCAGCAGTGTGGGGGGTGCCCTCGTCGGTGCTTTTCCTCACGAGTCCGTCCTGGTCTGTTCTGTGTCTGCTACACCACCCTTCGGCCACTGTCAGATGGTGAGAGACCATGAACTTGCAAAATAGTTCCTGACCGAGTCTCGGTTTAGTGAGATTGAGATTGTTGCTCAGTGTGTGCTAACATTAGCTCAATGTGCTTGTTTTGCAGCAGTGTGGGGGGGTGCCCTCGTCGGTGCTTTTCCTCACGAGTCCGTCCTGGTCTGTTCTGCGTCTGCTACACCACCCTTCGGCCACTGTCAGATGGTGCGAGTGCAGCAGTGTGGGGGGTGCCCTTGCCGCTGAGGCCGTCCTGGTCTGTTCTGTGTCTGCTACACCACCCTTCTACCACTGTCAGATGGTGAGAGACCATGAACTTGCAAAATAGTTCCTGACCGAGTCTCGGTTTAGTGAGATTGAGATTGTTGCTCAGTGTGTGCTAACATTAGCTCAATGTGCTTGTTTTGCAGCAGTGTGGGGGTGCCCTCGTCGGTGCTTTTCCTCACGAGTCCGTCCTGGTCTGTTCTGCGTCTGCTACACCACCCTTCGGCCACTGTCAGATGGTGAGAGACCATGAACTTGCAAAATAGTTCCTGACCGAGTCTCGGTTTAGTGAGATTGAGATTGTTGCTCAGTGTGTGCTAACATTAGCTCAATGTGCTTGTTTTGCAGCAGTGTGGGGGGTGCCCTCGTCGGTGCTTTTCCTCACGAGTCCGTCCTGGTCTGTTCTGCGTCTGCTACACCATCCTTCGGCCACTGTCAGATGGTGAGAGACCATGAACTTGCAAAATAGTTCCTGACCGAGTCTCGGTTTAGTGAGATTGAGATTGTTGCTCAGTGTGTGCTAACATCAGCTCAATGTGCTTGTTTTGCAGCAGTGTGGGGGGTGCCCTCGTCGGTGCCTTTCCTCACGAGTCCGTCCTGGTCTGTTCTGTGTCTGCTACACCATCCTTCGGCCACTGTCAGATGGTGAGAGACCATGAACTTGCAAAATAGTTCCTGACCGAGTCTCGGTTTAGTGAGATTGAGATTGTTGCTCAGTGTGTGCTAACATCAGCTCAATGTGCTTGTTTTGCAGCAGTGTGGGGGGTGCCCTCGTCGGTGCTTTTCCTCACGAGTCCGTCCTGGTCTGTTCTGTGTCTGCTACACCATCCTTCGGCCACTGTCAGATGGTGAGAGACCATGAACTTGCAAAATAGTTCCTGACCGAGTCTCGGTTTAGTGAGATTGAGATTGTTGCTCAGTGTGTGCTAACATCAGCTCAATGTGCTTGTTTTGCAGCAGTGTGGGGGGTGCCCTCGTCGGTGCTTTTCCTCACGAGTCCGTCCTGGTCTGTTCTGTGTCTGCTACACCATCCTTCGGCCACTGTCAGATGGTGAGAGACCATGAACTTGCAAAATAGTTCCTGACCGAGTGTCGGTTTAGTGAGATTGAGATTGTTGCTCAGTGTGTGCTAACATCAGCTCAATGTGCTTGTTTTGCAGCAGTGTGGGGGTGCCCTCGTCGGTGCTTTTCCTCACGAGTCCCTCCTGGTCTGTTCTGTGTCTGCTACACCATCCTTCGGCCACTGTCAGATGGTGAGAGACCATGAACTTGCAAAATAGTTCCTGACCGAGTCTCGGTTTAGTGAGATTGAGATTGTTGCTCAGTGTGTGCTAACATTAGCTCAATGTGCTTGTTTTGCAGCAGTGTGGGGGGTGCCCTCGTCGGTGCCTTTCCTCACGAGTCCGTCCTGGTCTGTTCTGTGTCTGCTACACCACCCTTCTACCACTGTCAGATGGTGAGAGACCATGAACTTGCAAAATAGTTCCTGACCGAGTCTCGGTTTAGTGAGATTGAGATTGTTGCTCAGTGTGTGCTAACATTAGCTCAATGTGCTTGTTTTGCAGCAGTGTGGGGGGTGCCCTCGTCGGTGCTTTTCCTCACGAGTCCGTCCTGGTCTGTTCTGCGTCTGCTACACCATCCTTCGGCCACTGTCAGATGGTGCGAGTGCAGCAGTGGGGGGGGTGCCCTTGCCGCTGAGGCCGTCCTGGTCTGTTCTGTGTCTGCTACACCACCCTTCTACCACTGTCAGATGGTGAGAGACCATGAACTTGCAAAATAGTTCCTGACCGAGTCTCGGTTTAGTGAGATTGAGATTGTTGCTCAGTGTGTGCTAACATTAGCTCAATGTGCTTGTTTTGCAGCAGTGTGGGGGGTGCCCTCGTCGGTGCTTTTCCTCACGAGTCCGTCCTGGTCTGTTCTGCGTCTGCTACACCATCCTTCGGCCACTGTCAGATGGTGCGAGTGCAGCAGTGTGGGGGTGCCCTGCCGCTGAGGCCGTCCTGGTCTGTTCTGTGTCTGCTACACCACCCTTCTACCACTGTCAGATGGTGAGAGACCATGAACTTGCAAAATAGTTCCTGACCGAGTCTCGGTTTAGTGAGATTGAGATTGTTGCTCAGTGTGTGCTAACATTAGCTCAATGTGCTTGTTTTGCAGCAGTGTGGGGGGTGCCCTCGTCGGTGCTTTTCCTCACGAGTCCGTCCTGGTCTGTTCTGCGTCTGCTACACCATCCTTCGGCCACTGTCAGATGGTGCGAGTGCAGCAGTGTGGGGGGTGCCCTTGCCGCTGAGGCCGTCCTGGTCTGTTCTGTGTCTGCTACACCACCCTTCTACCACTGTCAGATGGTGAGAGACCATGAACTTGCAAAATAGTTCCTGACCGAGTCTCGGTTTAGTGAGGTTGAGATTGTTGCTCAGTGTGTGCTAACATTAGCTCAATGTGGTTGTTTTGCAGCAGTGTGGGGGTGCCCTCGTCGGTGCTTTTCCTCACGAGTCCGTCCTGGTCTGTTCTGCGTCTGCTACACCATCCTTCGGCCACTGTCAGATGGTGCGAGTGCAGCAGTGTGGGGGTGCCCTTGCCGCTGAGGCCGTCCTGGTCTGTTCTGTGTCTGCTACACCACCCTTCTGCCACTGTCAGATGGTGAGAGACCATGAACTTGCAAAATAGTTCCTGACCGAGTCTCGGTTTAGTGAGATTGAGATTGTTGCTCAGTGTGTGCTAACAGTAGCTCAATGTGCTTGTTTTGCAGCAGTGTGGGGGGTGCCCTCATCGGTGCCTTTCCTCAAGAGTCCGTCCTGGTCTGTTCTGCGTCTGCTACACCATCCTTCGGCCACTGTCAGATGGTGCGAGTGCAGCAGTGTGGGGGTGCCCATGCCGCTGAGGCCGTCCTGGTCTGTTCTGTGTCTGCTACACCACCCTTCGCCCACTGTCAGATGGTGCGAGTGCAGCATTGTGGGGGTGCCCTTGCCGCTGAGGCCGTCCTGGTCTGTTCTGTGTCTGCTACACCACCCTTCTACCACTGTCAGATGGTGAGAGACCATGAACTTGCAAAATAGTTCCTGACCGAGTCTCGGTTTAGTGAGATTGAGATTGTTGCTCAGTGTGTGCTAACATTAGCTCAATGTGCTTGTTTTGCAGCAGTGTGGGGGGTGCCCTCGTCGGTGCTTTTCCTCACGAGTCCCTCCTGGTCTGTTCTGCGTCTGCTACACCACCCTTCGGCCACTGTCAGATGGTGAGAGACCATGAACTTGCAAAATAGTTCCTGACCGAGTCTCGGTTTAGTGAGATTGAGATTGTTGCTCAGTGTGTGCTAACATTAGCTCAATGTGCTTGTTTTGCAGCTAGTGTGGGGGTGCCCTCATCGGTGCCTTTCCTCACGAGTCCGTCCTGGTCTGTTCTGCGTCTGCTACACCACCCTTCGCCCACTGTCAGATGGTGCGAGTGCAGCAGTGTGGGGGTGCCCTTGCCGCTGAGGCCGTCCTGGTCTGTTCTGTGTCTGCTACACCACCCTTCTACCACTGTCAGATGGTGAGAGACCATGAACTTGCAAAATAGTTCCTGACCGAGTCTCGGTTTAGTGAGATTGAGATTGTTGCTCAGTGTGTGCTAACATTAGCTCAATGTGCTTGTTTTGCAGCAGTGTGGGGTGGTGCCCTCGTCGGTGCTTTTCCTCACGAGTCCGTCCTGGTCTGTTCTGTGTCTGCTACACCATCCTTCGGCCACTGTCAGATGGTGAGAGACCATGAACTTGCAAAATAGTTCCTGACCGAGTCTCGGTTTAGTGAGATTGAGATTGTTGCTCAGTGTGTGCTAACATTAGCTCAATGTGCTTGTTTTGCAGCAGTGTGGGGGGTGCCCTCGTCGGTGCTTTTCCTCACGAGTCCGTCCTGGTCTGTTCTGTGTCTGCTACACCATCCTTCGGCCACTGTCAGATGGTGAGAGACCATGAACTTGCAAAATAGTTCCTGACCGAGTCTCGGTTTAGTGAGATTGAGATTGTTGCTCAGTGTGTGCTAACATCAGCTCAATGTGCTTGTTTTGCAGCAGTGTGGGGGGTGCCCTCGTCGGTGCTTTTCCTCACGAGTCCGTCCTGGTCTGTTCTGTGTCTGCTACACCATCCTTCGGCCACTGTCAGATGGTGAGAGACCATGAACTTGCAAAATAGTTCCTGACCGAGTCTCGGTTTAGTGAGATTGAGATTGTTGCTCAGTGTGTGCTAACATTAGCTCAATGTGCTTGTTTTGCAGCAGTGTGGGGGGTGCCCTCGTCGGTGCTTTTCCTCACGAGTCCGTCCTGGTCTGTTCTGTGTCTGCTACACCATCCTTCGGCCACTGTCAGATGGTGAGAGACCATGAACTTGCAAAATAGTTCCTGACCGAGTCTCGGTTTAGTGAGATTGAGATTGTTGCTCAGTGTGTGCTAACATTAGCTCAATGTGCTTGTTTTGCAGCAGTGTGGGGGGTGCCCTCGTCGGTGCTTTTCCTCACGAGTCCGTCCTGGTCTGTTCTGTGTCTGCTACACCATCCTTCGGCCACTGTCAGATGGTGAGAGACCATGAACTTGCAAAATAGTTCCTGACCGAGTCTCGGTTTAGTGAGATTGAGATTGTTGCTCAGTGTGTGCTAACATTAGCTCAATGTGCTTGTTTTGCAGCAGTGTGGGGGGTGCCCTCGTCGGTGCTTTTCCTCACGAGTCCGTCCTGGTCTGTTCTGTGTCTGCTACACCACCCTTCGGCCACTGTCAGATGGTGAGAGACCATGAACTTGCAAAATAGTTCCTGACCGAGTCTCGGTTTAGTGAGATTGAGATTGTTGCTCAGTGTGTGCTAACATTAGCTCAATGTGCTTGTTTTGCAGCAGTGTGGGGGGTGCCCTCGTCGGTGCTTTTCCTCACGAGTCCGTCCTGGTCTGTTCTGCGTCTGCTACACCATCCTTCGGCCACTGTCAGATGGTGCGAGTGCAGCAGTGTGGGGGGTGCCCTTGCCGCTGAGGCCGTCCTGGTCTGTTCTGTGTCTGCTACACCACCCTTCTACCACTGTCAGATGGTGAGAGACCATGAACTTGCAAAATAGTTCCTGACCGAGTCTCGGTTTAGTGAGATTGAGATTGTTGCTCAGTGTGTGCTAACATTAGCTCAATGTGCTTGTTTTGCAGCAGTGTGGGGGGTGCCCTCGTCGGTGCTTTTCCTCACGAGTCCGTCCTGGTCTGTTCTGCGTCTGCTACACCATCCTTCGGCCACTGTCAGATGGTGCGAGTGCAGCAGTGTGGGGGTGCCCTTGCCGCTGAGGCCGTCCTGGTCTGTTCTGTGTCTGCTACACCACCCTTCTGCCACTGTCAGATGGTGAGAGACCATGAACTTGCAAAATAGTTCCTGACCGAGTCTCGGTTTAGTGAGATTGAGATTGTTGCTCAGTGTGTGCTAACATTAGCTCAATGTGCTTGTTTTGCAGCAGTGTGGGGGGTGCCCTCGTCGGTGCTTTTCCTCACGAGTCCGTCCTGGTCTGTTCTGCGTCTGCTACACCACCCTTCGCCCACTGTCAGATGGTGCGAGTGCAGCAGTGTGGGGGGTGCCCTTGCCGCTGAGGCCGTCCTGGTCTGTTCTGTGTCTGCTACACCACCCTTCTACCACTGTCAGATGGTGAGAGACCATGAACTTGCAAAATAGTTCCTGACCGAGTCTCGGTTTAGTGAGATTGAGATTGTTGCTCAGTGTGTGCTAACATTAGCTCAATGTGCTTGTTTTGGAGCAGTGTGGGGGGTGCCCTCGTCGGTGCTTTTCCTCACGAGTCCCTCCTGGTCTGTTCTGCGTCTGCTACACCACCCTTCGGCCACTGTCAGATGGTGAGAGACCATGAACTTGCAAAATAGTTCCTGACCGAGTCTCGGTTTAGTGAGATTGAGATTGTTGCTCAGTGTGTGCTAACATTAGCTCAATGTGCTTGTTTTGCAGCAGTGTGGGGGGTGCCCTCGTCGGTGCTTTTCCTCACGAGTCCGTCCTGGTCTGTTCTGTGTCTGCTACACCATCCTTCGGCCACTGTCAGATGGTGAGAGACCATGAACTTGCCAAATAGTTCCTGACCGAGTCTCGGTTTAGTGAGATTGAGATTGTTGCTCAGTGTGTGCTAACATTAGCTCAATGTGCTTGTTTTGCAGCAGTGTGGGGGTGCCCTCGTCGGTGCTTTTCCTCACGAGTCCGTCCTGGTCTGTTCTGTGTCTGCTACACCATCCTTCGGCCACTGTCAGATGGTGAGAGACCATGAACTTGCAAAATAGTTCCTGACCGAGTCTCGGTTTAGTGAGATTGACATTGCTGCTCAGTGTGTGTTAACAGTAGCTCCTTGTGCTTGTTTTGCAGCAGTGTGGGGAGTGCCCTCATCGGTGCCTTTCCTCAAGAGTCCGTCCTGGTCTGTTCTGCGTCTAATACACCATCCTTCGGCCACTGTCAGATGGTGCGAGTGCAGCTCTGTGGGGGTGCCCATGCCGCTGAGGCCGTCCTGGTCTGTTCTGTGTCATCTACACCACCCTTCGCCCACTGTCAGATGGTGCGAGTGCAGCATTGTGGGGGGTGCCCTTGACGCTGAGGCCTTCCTGGTCTGTTCTGTGTCCGCTACACCACCCTTCTACCACTGTCAGATGGTGAGAGACCATGAACTTGCAAAATATTTCCTGATCGAGTCTCGGTTTAGTGATATTGAGATTGTTGCTCAGTGTGTGCTAACATTAGCTCAATATGCTTGTTTTGCAGCAGTGTGGGGGGTGCCCTCGTCGGTGCTTTTCCTCACGAGTCTCTCCTGGTCTGTTCTGCGTCTGCTACACCACCCTTCGGCCACTGTCAGATGGTGAGAGGCCATCAACTTGCAAAATACTTCCTGACCAAGTCTCGGTTTAGTGAGATTGAGATTGTTGCTCAGTGTGTGCTAACAGTAGCTCAATGTGCTTGTTTTGCACTGGTGTGGGGGGTGCCCTCATCGGTGCCTCTCCTCACGAGTCCGTCCTGGTCTGTTCTGCGTCTGCTACACCACCCTTCGCCCACTGTCAGATGGTGCGCGTGCAGCAGTGTGGGGGTGCCCTTGCCGCTGAGGCCGTCCTGGTCTGTTCTGTGTCTGCTACACCACCCTTCTACCAATGTCACATGGTGAGAGACCATTAACTTGCAACATAGTTCCTGACGGAGTCTCGGTTTACTGAGATTGAGATTGTTGCTCAGTGTGTGCTAACTGTATCGTTCGGCGCTCTGTTCACAAGTCAGACAGACGCAGCAAGCTCCGATGATCAAAAAGCCCTTGGTCCTTTTATTGTCACTGCTTATATAACCGTTTACGCACAGATAAGAGAGGGGGCGGTGCTGACGTCATGGGGGCGGCACTGCCGGCATGACAGGACAGGGCAGCATGAGTTGGCACGATACATCTCCCTTTGTTTAGGGAAAGAAGAAATAATAAAAACAAGAACACCCAGTTTTAACTAATTTGCTCAAAGTTTCTGTTGTACTCCAAACGCCTGGGAGCAACAGTTTCTCGCGTGGATCTTCTGGGCACTGGAGTTATGTTAGATGTTCCTGGCGACCTTGGATGAAGCTGTATTCCCGCTTCGGCGTCCCCCGAGTCATCACCATCATCGCTGTCACCTGATGACTCGTTGGTGGTTTCTTCCGACGTAGCCAGGAGATGTTGACGATTCCGCCTCAGAATCTTTCCATTTTCTGTTGCCACTTGGTACGACCTGGGCGCGACAGCTCCCATCACCCTAGCCTTTCGAGACCAGACCTGGCCTCTGACTCTTACGACCTGTCCCTGTTGGAGAGGGTCCAGCCGTCGTCCTGCTGTTTCCGGCTGGCGATGCTTTTTGACGGGAGATCTCGGCTGTTGGCTGAAGTCCGGGAGCCGCGTACGCAGGCGCCTTCCCTGCAGCAGTTCTCCTGGAGCACGGCCATCTTCTAAGGGTGAGGAGCGGTAATTAAGTAAACCCAACCAAAAATCTTCGTGTGCATCCCTTGTTTTTTTTAAGAGCCTCTTAATGATCTGCACGCCCTTTTCTGCGAGGCCATTAGAACGCGGAAACTCCGGGCTAGACGTGATGTGCTTGAACTCGTACTGTTTGGCGAATGCCGCGAAGTCACGGGACGAGAATTGCGGCCCGTTGTCAGAGCAGACTTCTACTGGTATCCCATATCTTGCGAAAATGGCCCCCAGTTTGTCGATAACGTTTCTTGCAGACGTATCGGTCAGCTTTTCCACCTCTGGGAAATTTGAGTGCGAGTCAAATACGGCGAGATAAGTACTTCCCGCATATTGAAAGAGATCAATTCCTACCCTGTACCAAGGTTGATCTGGGGTTTTTCGCATCAAAAGAGGTTCACTCGGCTGCCTGTATGCATACTTTTTGCAAATTCCGCATTTGCTTACGATAGATTCAATGTCCGCATTTAAACCCGGCCAGAAAACCAAACGCCTTGCCCTAGCCTTGCATTTGTTGACACCGAAATGCCCTTCATGAATGCGCCGCAGCGTTTCCGGACGTAGTTTCTTCGGAACAACTACTTTGCATCCTTTCAGCAAAATTCCTTCTACAACAGAAAGCTCAGAAGTGAACGGTTTCAGTTCCCCTTCGATGTTTTTGTTCAAAGATATGTTTTCCACAACTGCTTGCAACTCAGGGTCGTTGTTTGTTTCCCGCGCAAAAAGCAGTTTTGTTTTATCACTCACTAGTGATGCCAGAATGCCGACCGCATGGACCTGCACGTCGGTGAAACCGGCCGTGTCCCCCGACGCAGCAGACGTCGCCCTTGAAAGCATGTCAGCCAGGACCAGGTCTTTACCTGGAATGAACTGTAGTACATAATCGTAGATCAGTAGCCGAAGGAAAAAACGCTGTAGTCTTGGTGGCATTGCACCGATGTCCTTTGTTGAAATGGCAATCAGTGGTTTGTGATCAGTTTCTATTAAAACCCGCCGTCCATAGACAAAATGATGGAATTTTTCACAGCCATACGTAATTCCCATGGCCTCTTTTTCAATCTGTGAATAACGCTTTTCTGCGTCGGTCATTACCCTTGAAGCGTATGCGACCGGGCGCCAGTCACTGCCATGACGCTGCAGCAGCGCGGATCCCAGACCATCTCGTGAGGCATCTGACGTTATTTTTGTTTCCTTGGCAGGATCGAAAATTGCCAGTAAGGGTTGGCTTCTGAGGGCTTCGCAGATTGTGTTCCATTCTTGCGCGTGATTTTCCGTCCACTCGAACACAGTGTTTTTCCGAATTAGGTCTCGAAGAAGCTTTGTTCTCTCCGTCAACGCGGGCAAATATTTCCCAAAATAGTTCACGACTCCGAGCATGCGTTGTACCGCGAGCTTATCGGCAGGTACTGGCATGTCGCGTAAACAGCTTACTAATGTAGGAATGGGACGGATTCCATTTTCGCTAATGACATCGCCCAAGAAAGTTATCTCTTGTACACCGAACTTGCACTTTTTCAAGTTGAATGTTAAACCGGCACGTTGTGCTTCGTACAGTGTGGCTTTAAGGCGCTCATCATGTTCTCGTTTAGACGATCCCCAGACCAAAATATCATCTACGTAAACCCTTACACCTGGCAAGGTATCAAATATTTCGCTCAACGTTTTCTGGAAGACTTCCGATGCTGAGGAAATACCAAAGGGAAGACGAAGGAAACGGTAGCGACCGAACGGGGTGCCAAACGTGCATATCTTTGATGTCGCTTCGTCTAACGGAATCTGGTGAAATCCCGAGTTGGCATCCAGTCTACTAAAGAACACAGCTCCAGAAAGTTCGGCCTCGATCTCCTCGCGTTGTGGCATTTGGTAGTGTTCACGCTTCAGGGATGCGTTAACATTTCTCGGGTCCATGCATATCCTGAGGCTGCCGTCACTTTTCTTTACCAGAACAAGAGGGCTTACCCAGTCTGTGGGCTCATCCACTTTCCGGATGATGCCCGATGCCTCCATGCGCCGTAGTTCGTCCCGTAGAGGCTCCCGTAGCGTCAAGGGCACCCGACGAGCAGGCTGGACCACTGGGATCGCGTCGTCACGTAGCACCATCCGGTACTGTCGTTTTACACACCCCGTGCCTTGAAACAGTTGGCGGAATTCTTCTAGAATGGGCGCAACGTTCTCTTCCGTTACAGCGTCCACCGCTCGCGATACTAGTCCCAGACACTCGCTCGCTTGCAGCCCAAGAATGGCTTGGCTTCGTTTGACGACGAAGAAATCGATTTGGCAGTGACGCTTGTTGATGATCACCTCCTGCGTTACGACACCGATGTGTTTAATGACATTTCCGCTGTATGAGCGAAGAACGGCGTTGCTTGGCATTACGACGGGCTTTGTCCGGAATCTGTTATACACAGAGAGAGGCAGTAGATTGGCTTGTGACCCCGTGTCTACTTTCAGCGAAACTTGTTGTTCGGACACTTGGGCCTTGACAATCCAATCCCGTTCTTTCTTGATGCCGCAAACGCTCACGTCCAGGATGTCGAAATCCTCGTCATCATGCTGCACCTCACCGACATCACGTTTTCTGCAACAGGCTGCGAAGTGGTTCCTTCCTTGACAGGCGCGGCAAATTTTCCCGAACGCGGGACATTTCCGCGGTTCATGTTTTCTGTTGCACTTGGGGCACTGATTGGTGGCTCTCGAACCATCCGCATGGCGCCGGTAGCTTCTTGTGGTGGAGTCCACTGTTTGTTCGGGAGCGTGCCACGCTTCATTTTGTTTGTTGGCGACTTCTGCGGCCTTGCAAATTTGTTCTGCTTTTTGAAGCGTCAAATCTCTCTCCCTCAGCATTTTCTCGCGCAGCTTCTTGTTGCTGGAGCCAAATACCACTTGGTCACGAATCATGGAATCTGAGAATTCACCAAAGTTGCAATACCTTGCTTGTTTTCTCAGGTCACGGATGAACTGCTCCACCGGCTCCGCTTCGCCCTGCATTCTTGTACGGAAGACGTATCTTTCATACACCTCATTTTGCTGGTCGGAACAGTAGTCCTCGAACTTCTTCACCACAGCCTCGTAGTTAGTCTTGCCTTCTTCCTCGGCAAACGTGAAGTTGTTGTACACTTCCAGGGCGTCGTCTCCGGCGATGAGCAGCAGCGTTGCGGTCTTGGCAGCTTCCGTCCTTGTTTTTTCTGGTGCCGTGGCTTGAAGGTACAATTCAAACTTCTGCTTGAATATCGTCCAGTTTTTGGTAGCGTTTCCAGACAGGAGCAGAGGGTCGGGCGGCTTCAGCGGTTCCATGACCGCCTGTCTAGATTGTGGCTGCGTGAGCCACTCCTGACACCATGTATCGTTCGGCGCTCTGTTCACAAGTCAGACAGACGCAGCAAGCTCCGATGATCAAAAAGCCCTTGGTCCTTTTATTGTCACTGCTTATATAACCGTTTACGCACAGATAAGAGAGGGGGCGGTGCTGACGTCATGGGGGCGGCACTGCCGGCATGACAGGACAGGGCAGCATGAGTTGGCACGATACACCAACATTAGCTCAATGTGCTTGTTTTGGAGCAGTGTGGGGGGTGCCCTCGTCGGTGTCCTTTGCTCACGAGTCCGTCCTGGTCTGTTCTGTGTCTGCTACACCACCCTTCTACCAATGTCAGATGGTGAGAGACCATGAACTTGCAAAATTGTTCCTGACCGAGTCTCGGTTTAGTGAGATTGAGATTGTTGCTCAGTGTGTGCTAACATCAGCTCAATATGCTTGTTTTGCAGCAGTGCGGGGGTGCCCTCGTCGGTGCCCTTTCCTCACGAGTCCGTCCTGGTCTGTTCTGCGTCTGCTACACCACCCTTCGCCCACTGTCAGATGGTGCGAGTGCAGCAGTGTGGGGGTGCCCTTGCCGCTGAGACCGTCCTGGTCCTTTCTGTGTCTGCTACACCACCCTTCTACCACTGTCAGATGGTGAGAGACCATGAACTTGTAAAATAGTTCCTGACCGAGTCTCGGTTTAGTGAGATTGAGATTGTTGCTCAGTGTGTGCGAACATCAGCTCAATGTGCTTGTTTTCGAGCAGTGTGGGGGTGCCCTCGTCGGTGCTTTTCCTCACGAGTCCCTCCTGGTCTGTTCTGCGTCTGCTACACCACCCTTCGGCCACTGTCAGATGGTGAGAGACCATGAACTTGCAAAATAGTTCATGACCGAGTCTCGGTTTAGTGAGATTGAGATTGTTGCTCAGTGTGTGCTAACATTAGCTCAATGTGCTTGTTTTGCAGCAGTGTGGGGGTGCCCTCGTCTGCGCTTTTCCTCACGAGTCCGTCCTGGTCTGTTCTGTGTCTGCTACACAATCCTTCGGCCACTGTCAGATGGTGAGAGACCATGGACTTGCAAAATAGTTCCTGACCGAGTCTCGGTTTAGTGAGATTGAGATTGTTGCTCAGTGCGTGCTAACATTAGCTCAACGTGCTTGTTTTGCAGCAGTGTGGGGGGTGCCCTCGTCGGTGCCTTTCCTCACGAGTCCGTCCTGGTCTGTTCTTTGTCTGCTACACCACCCTTCTGCCACTGTCAGATGTGCGAGACCTGAACTTGCAAATAGTTCCTGACCGAGTCTCGGTTTAGTGAGATTGAGATTGTTGCTCAGTGTGTGCTAACATTAGCTCAATGTGCTTGTTTTGCAGCAGTGTGGGGGTGCTCCTCATTGGTGCCTTTCCTCACGAGTCCGTCCTGGTCTGTTCTGTGTCTGCTACACCACCCTTCTACCACTGTCAGATGGTGAGAGACCATGAACTTGCAAAATAGTTCCTGACCGAGTCTCGGTTTAGTGAGATTGAGATTGTTGCTCAGTGTGTGCTAACATTAGCTCAATGTGCTTGTTTTGCAGCAGTGTGGGGGGGTGCCCTCGTCGGTGCTTTTCCGTCACGAGTCCGTCCTGGTCTGTTCTGTGTCTGCTACACCATCCTTCGGCCACTGTCAGATGGTGAGAGACCATGAACTTGCAAAATAGTTCCTGACCGAGTCTCGGTTTAGTGAGATTGAGATTGTTGCTCAGTGTGTGCTAACATTAGCTCAATGTGCTTGTTTTGCAGCAGTGTGGGGGGTGCCCTCGTCGGTGCTTTTCCTCACGAGTCCGTCCTGGTCTGTTCTGTGTCTGCTACACCATCCTTCGGCCACTGTCAGATGGTGCGAGTGCAGCAGTGTGGGGGGTGCCCTTGCCGCTGAGGCCGTCCTGGTCTGTTCTGTGTCTGCTACACCACCCTTCTGCCACTGTCAGATGGTGAGAGACCATGAACTTGCAAAATAGTTCCTGACCGAGTCTCGGTTTAGTGAGATTGAGATTGTTGCTCAGTGTGTGCTAACATTAGCTCAATGTGCTTGTTTTGCAGCAGTGTGGGGGTGCCCTCGTCGGTGCTTTTCCTCACGAGTCCGTCCTGGTCTGTTCTGCGTCTGCTACACCACCCTTCGGCCACTGTCAGATGGTGAGAGACCATGAACTTGCAAAATAGTTCCTGACCGAGTCTCGGTTTAGTGAGATTGAGATTGTTGCTCAGTGTGTGCTAACATCAGCTCAATGTGCTTGTTTTGCAGCTAGGTGTGGGGGTGCCCTCGTCGGTGCCTTTCCTCACGAGTCCGTCCTGGTCTGTTCTGCGTCTGCTACACCACCCTTCGCCCACTGTCAGATGGTGCGAGTGCAGCAGTGTGGGGTGCCCTTGCCGCTGAGGCCGTCCTGGTCTGTTCTGTGTCTGCTACACCACCCTTCTACCACTGTCAGATGGTGAGAGACCATGAACTTGCAAAATAGTTCCTGACCGAGTCTCGGTTTAGTGAGATTGAGATTGTTGCTCAGTGTGTGCTAACATTAGCTCAATGTGCTTGTTTTGCAGCAGTGTGGGGGTGCCCTCGTCGGTGCTTTTCCTCACGAGTCCGTCCTGGTCTGTTCTGCGTCTGCTACACCACCCTTCGGCCACTGTCAGATGGTGAGAGACCATGAACTTGCAAAATAGTTCCTGACCGAGTCTCGGTTTAGTGAGATTGAGATTGTTGCTCAGTGTGTGCTAACATTAGCTCAATGTGCTTGTTTTGCAGCAGTGTGGGGGGTGCCCTCGTCGGTGCTTTTCCTCACGAGTCCGTCCTGGTCTGTTCTGTGTCTGCTACACCATCCTTCGGCCACTGTCAGATGGTGAGAGACCATGAACTTGCAAAATAGTTCCTGACCGAGTCTCGGTTTAGTGAGATTGAGATTGTTGCTCAGTGTGTGCTAACATTAGCTCAATGTGCTTGTTTTGCAGCAGTGTGGGGGGTGCCCTCGTCGGTGCTTTTCCTCACGAGTCCGTCCTGGTCTGTTCTGTGTCTGCTACACCACCCTTCGGCCACTGTCAGATGGTGAGAGACCATGAACTTGCAAAATAGTTCCTGACCGAGTCTCGGTTTAGTGAGATTGAGATTGTTGCTCAGTGTGTGCTAACATTAGCTCAATGTGCTTGTTTTGCAGCAGTGTGGGGGGGTGCCCTCGTCGGTGCTTTTCCTCACGAGTCCGTCCTGGTCTGTTCTGTGTCTGCTACACCATCCTTCGGCCACTGTCAGATGGTGAGAGACCATGAACTTGCAAAATAGTTCCTGACCGAGTCTCGGTTTAGTGAGATTGAGATTGTTGCTCAGTGTGTGCTAACATTAGCTCAATGTGCTTGTTTTGCAGCAGTGTGGGGGGTGCCCTCGTCGGTGCTTTTCCTCACGAGTCCGTCCTGGTCTGTTCTGTCGTCTGCTACACCACCCTTCGGCCACTGTCAGATGTTGAGAGACCATGAACTTGCAAAATAGTTCCTGACCGAGTCTCGGTTTAGTGAGATTGAGATTGTTGCTCAGTGTGTGCTAACATTAGCTCAATGTGCTTGTTTTGCAGCAGTGTGGGGGGGGTGCCCTCGTCTGTGCTTTTCCTCACGAGTCCGTCCTGGTCTGTTCTGTGTCTGCTACACCATCCTTCGGCCACTGTCAGATGGTGAGAGACCATGAACTTGCAAAATAGTTCCTGACCGAGTCTCGGTTTAGTGAGATTGAGATTGTTGCTCAGTGTGTGCTAACATCAGCTCAATGTGCTTGTTTTGCAGCAGTGTGGGGGTGCCCTCGTCGGTGCTTTTCCTCACGAGTCCCTCCTGGTCTGTTCTGCGTCTGCTACACCACCCTTCGGCCACTGTCAGATGTTGAGAGACCATGAACTTGCAAAATAGTTCCTGACCGAGTCTCGGTTTAGTGAGATTGAGATTGTTGCTCAGTGTGTGCTAACATTAGCTCAATGTGCTTGTTTTGCAGCAGTGTGGGGGGTGCCCTCGTCGGTGCTTTTCCTCACGAGTCCGTCCTGGTCTGTTCTGTGTCTGCTACACCATCCTTCGGCCACTGTCAGATGGTGAGAGACCATGAACTTGCAAAATAGTTCCTGACCGAGTCTCGGTTTAGTGAGATTGAGATTGTTGCTCAGTGTGTGCTAACATTAGCTCAATGTGCTTGTTTTGCAGCAGTGTGGGGGGTGCCCTCGTCGGTGCTTTTCCTCACGAGTCCGTCCTGGTCTGTTCTGCGTCTGCTACACCACCCTTCGGCCACTGTCAGATGGTGCGAGTGCAGCAGTGTGGGGGTGCCCTTGCCGCTGAGGCCGTCCTGGTCTGTTCAGTGTCTGCTACACCACCCTTCTACCACTGTCAGATGGTGAGAGACCATGCAACTTGCAAAATAGTTCCTGACCGAGTCTCGGTTTAGTGAGATTGAGATTGTTGCTCAGTGTGTGCTAACATTAGCTCAATGTGCTTGTTTTGCAGCAGTGTGGGGGGTGCCCTCGTCGGTGCTTTTCCTCACGAGTCCGTCCTGGTCTGTTCTGTGTCTGCTACACCATCCTTCGGCCACTGTCAGATGGTGAGAGACCATGAACTTGCAAAATAGTTCCTGACCGAGTCTCGGTTTAGTGAGATTGAGATTGTTGCTCAGTGTGTGCTAACATCAGCTCAATGTGCTTGTTTTGCAGCAGTGTGGGGGTGCCCTCGTCGGTGCTTTTCCTCACGAGTCCGTCCTGGTCTGTTCTGTGTCTGCTACACCATCCTTCGGCCACTGTCAGATGGTGAGAGACCATGAACTTGCAAAATAGTTCCTGACCGAGTCTCGGTTTAGTGAGATTGAGATTGTTGCTCAGTGTGTGCTAACATCAGCTCAATGTGCTTGTTTTGCAGCAGTGTGGGGGGTGCCCTCGTCGGTGCCTTTCCTCACGAGTCCGTCCTGGTCTGTTCTGTGTCTGCTACACCATCCTTCGGCCACTGTCAGATGGTGAGAGACCATGAACTTGCAAAATAGTTCCTGACCGAGTCTCGGTTTAGTGAGATTGAGATTGTTGCTCAGTGTGTGCTAACATTAGCTCAATGTGCTTGTTTTGCAGCAGTGTGGGGGTGCCCTCGTCGGTGCTTTTCCTCACGAGTCCGTCCTGGTCTGTTCTGTGTCTGCTACACCATCCTTCGGCCACTGTCAGATGGTGAGAGACCATGAACTTGCAAAATAGTTCCTGACCGAGTCTCGGTTTAGTGAGATTGAGATTGTTGCTCAGTGTGTGCTAACATTAGCTCAATGTGCTTGTTTTGCAGCAGTGTGGGGGGTGCCCTCGTCGGTGCTTTTCCTCACGAGTCCGTCCTGGTCTGTTCTGTGTCTGCTACACCACCCTTCGGCCACTGTCAGATGGTGAGAGACCATGAACTTGCAAAATAGTTCCTGACCGAGTCTCGGTTTAGTGAGATTGAGATTGTTGCTCAGTGTGTGCTAACATTAGCTCAATGTGCTTGTTTTGCAGCAGTGTGGGGGTGCCCTCGTCGGTGCTTTTCCTCACGAGTCCGTCCTGGTCTGTTCTGCGTCTGCTACACCACCCTTCGGCCACTGTCAGATGGTGAGAGACCATGAACTTGCAAAATAGTTCCTGACCGAGTCTCGGTTTAGTGAGATTGAGATTGTTGCTCAGTGTGTGCTAACATTAGCTCAATGTGCTTGTTTTGCAGCAGTGTGGGGGGTGCCCTCGTCGGTGCTTTTCCTCACGAGTCCGTCCTGGTCTGTTCTGCGTCTGCTACACCACCCTTCGCCCACTGTCAGATGGTGCGAGTGCAGCAGTGTGGGGGTGCCCTTGCCGCTGAGGCCGTCCTGGTCTGTTCTGTGTCTGCTACACCACCCTTCTACCACTGTCAGATGGTGAGAGACCATGAACTTGCAAAATAGTTCCTGACCGAGTCTCGGTTTAGTGAGATTGAGATTGTTGCTCAGTGTGTGCTAACATTAGCTCAATGTGCTTGTTTTGCAGCAGTGTGGGGGGTGCCCTCGTCGGTGCTTTTCCTCACGAGTCCGTCCTGGTCTGTTCTGTGTCTGCTACACCATCCTTCGGCCACTGTCAGATGGTGAGAGACCATGAACTTGCAAAATAGTTCCTGACCGAGTCTCGGTTTAGTGAGATTGAGATTGTTGCTCAGTGTGTGCTAACATTAGCTCAATGTGCTTGTTTTGCAGCAGTGTGGGGGGTGCCCTCGTCGGTGCTTTTCCTCACGAGTCCGTCCTGGTCTGTTCTGTGTCTGCTACACCATCCTTCGGCCACTGTCAGATGGTGAGAGACCATGAACTTGCAAAATAGTTCCTGACCGAGTCTCGGTTTAGTGAGATTGAGATTGTTGCTCAGTGTGTGCTAACATTAGCTCAATGTGCTTGTTTTGCAGCAGTGTGGGGGGTGCCCTCGTCGGTGCTTTTCCTCACGAGTCCGTCCTGGTCTGTTCTGCGTCTGCTACACCACCCTTCGGCCACTGTCAGATGGTGCGAGTGCAGCAGTGTGGGGGTGCCCTTGCCGCTGAGGCCGTCCTGGTCTGTTCAGTGTCTGCTACACCACCCTTCTACCACTGTCAGATGGTGAGAGACCATGAACTTGCAAAATAGTTCCTGACCGAGTCTCGGTTTAGTGAGATTGAGATTGTTGCTCAGTGTGTGTTAACATAAGCTCAATGTGCTTGTTTTGCAGCAGTGTGGGGGGTGCCCTCGTCGGTGCTTTTCCTCACGAGTCCGTCCTGGTCTGTTCTGTGTCTGCTACACCATCCTTCGGCCACTGTCAGATGGTGAGAGACCATGAACTTGCAAAATAGTTCCTGACCGAGTCTCGGTTTAGTGAGATTGAGATTGTTGCTCAGTGTGTGCTAACATTAGCTCAATGTGCTTGTTTTGCAGCAGTGTGGGGGGTGCCCTCGTCGGTGCTTTTCCTCACGAGTCCGTCCTGGTCTGTTCTGTGTCTGCTACACCATCCTTCGGCCACTGTCAGATGGTGAGAGACCATGAACTTGCAAAATAGTTCCTGACCGAGTGTCGGTTTAGTGAGATTGAGATTGTTGCTCAGTGTGTGCTAACATCAGCTCAATGTGCTTGTTTTGCAGCAGTGTGGGGGGTGCCCTCGTCGGTGCCTTTCCTCACGAGTCCGTCCTGGTCTGTTCTGTGTCTGCTACACCATCCTTCGGCCACTGTCAGATGGTGAGAGACCATGAACTTGCAAAATAGTTCCTGACCGAGTCTCGGTTTAGTGAGACTGAGATTGTTGCTCAGTGTGTGTTAACATTAGCTCAATGTGCTTGTTTTGCAGCAGTGTGGGGGGTGCCCTCGTCGGTGCCTTTCCTCACGAGTCCGTCCTGGTCTGTTCTGTGTCTGCTACACCATCCTTCGGCCACTGTCAGATGGTGAGAGACCAGCGAGCTTGCAAAAAGTTCCTGACTGAGTCTCGGGCTTAGTGAGATTGAAGGTTGCTACATCAGTGTACGCTCACTGTCAACATGTGCTTGATTTGCAGCAGTGGGGGGTGCCCTCGCTGGTGCTTTTCGCTGCAGAGTCCGTCCTGGTCTGTTCTGTGTCTGCTACACCACCCTTCGGCCACTGTCAGATGGTGAGAGACCATGAACTTGCAAAATAGTTCCTGACCGAGTCTCGGTTTAGTGAGATTGAGATTGTTGCTCAGTGTGTGCTAACATTAGCTCAGTTGATGCTTGTTTTGGCAGCAGTGTGTGGGGTGCCCCCTCGATCGGTGCCTTTCCTCACGAGTCCGTCCTGGTCTGTTTCCAGCGTCTGCCACGACCTCACCCTTCGGCCACTGGCCAGATGGGTGCGAGGGCTTGCTGCGGGGGGGGGGGGTGCCTGTTGCCACTGAGGCCGTCCTGGTCTGTTCTGTGTCTGCTACACTCACCCTCTCTACCGCTGTCAGATGGCGAGGAGGTGACCATCGCACTTGCAAAATAGTTCCTGGACCGAGTCTCCAGGTTTAGTGAGGATTGAGAGTGTTGCTCAGTGTGTGCTAACAGCTATAAGCTCAATGTGCTTGTTTTGGAGCAGTGTGTGGGGGCACCCTCGTCGGTGCTTTTCCTCGCGAGTCCGTCCTGGTCTGTTCTGGGCGCCTGCCACACCACCCTTCGGCCACTGTCCGATGGTGCGCGTGCAGCAGTGTGGGGGTGCCCTTGCCGCTGAGGCCGTCCTGGTTCTCTGTTCTGTGTCTGCTACACCACCCTTCTACCACTGTCAGATGGT
>JAZHYW010012347.1:0-25506 GCA_037355805.1 Ixodes ricinus
AGATGTCAGCGCATCATTATGACGAGATAGTTGGGTGATTGCGAGTCCAAAAATTCGCCAACTCGTATTCACACAGCACGCGAAGCTCTACCTTGTAATGTCTAAACGATCATTGCACATTAAAAAAAATCACCAGTTTCATCCGAGTTTGGTTTTCCCTCTCAGCTGTGCTGGGCCGAGTCGCGCCGATCTCCACGACAAGGGAAATATCAGCTGTCTTCCTGGCGAGCGTTCTGTTTGCCTTCGGGAACTAGAACATGCAGGTGCACCCTGTCTGGGAAGGATTAATGACGGGTTTTGCTCGCTTCTCGGTTAGTCCCAGTCGAGTGCAGTAAGTTCCCAGATTTTGCACACGTACCTAGTTTGAACTAGATCGTCTTTTCAGGGAGCAACTAGGAGTTCGGAGAATAAATGCTGCCGCTAGTCCCTTGCGACAATCTTTTTTCTTGTGGTGTACACTGTCAAGTTTAGCGTAGCTTCTGCAGTGCTGCAGCTCCGCCCTGCTACGAGAGCAGGTGGCTTCATCTTGCGTCTTAATTAGCGGCGCAAATAGCTTGGACAGAGCCTGAGCTCTGTCGGAGCTACGCTACTTTTTACAAGATAGGACGGAATAGTTGACGCCGAGTTCAGTGATGGTACAAGGTACAGTGAGCTAGCGAGGGTGCAGGGTAGTGACCTTTCTATGCCGGTATAGAGAAGGTAATGCACTAATGCGTCGATAAACTTGGAGCGAGGAGGAGATGAGCGCGAGGGGACGTTAGAACGCCGAGCTCTGATTGGTATGAATAGGGGGTAGGCGTAACGCTCGCTGCCTTGGTCTCCATTGCACTCGTCGAAGGCGTTCCAACGCGGAACGCAGGCGTGCGGTGTTTGGCTCTCGCGTTCGATCGACGAGGGCAGTGGAGACAAAGACAGCGAACTTTATGTCTACCCACTATTCATACCAACCAGAGCTCGGCGTTTTGACGTTCCCGCGCGTTTTCATAACACCTTTCCCTCCGTTTCTCGGTGCAGAGCTAGAACTTTACGGAAAATTGCACCCCGTGAAAAATGACTGCATTTCTCGCCAGGGTGCTAAGTGAGGAAATGGTGTATAGGGACTCTTTATATTCGGATGCCCTAAAATTTAGTAACAATAAACAATTCAACCGCTTAGCCTAAATCGGATTCATTACAATCGAATGCGGCAAAGGTCAGGTGATGTGGGGTAATTGTAGGGTGATGTTGCATATTTATTAGAATTCGAAAATGCCTGGCTGAATAATAATTTCCAGGCATCGGGCAGTATTGTGAATTGCTTCGAAATTACCCGCAGCGGGAGCGCGAACCAGTCTCCGCACTGCCCTTAGCAAAGCACTGAACAATCAAAACCACCTGTTCACGCTATCTATTGCGGCATTCTATAGGTCAGTGACCAGCCTTACAACTCCCTGCACAAAGGCCCCAGGGAGGGATTCGGTTCTTTTGGTTCGAAGGTCAGTTTATTTGAAGGCTAGAAACCGCTTGATGGAAAACGTCGGCTCGGCGTATTATCTTGTTTTGACAGATGCGCACGGGGACACTAGTTGAGGCGTGTTTGTGTTTGGAAACCGAAAACAAAGGGCGCAACGAATGTGTATCTGGTGGGACGATAACGATGATACGCGGGGCTGAGCAATAGTTAGTGCGAGCAAACACTGGACGCTGTTTAACGTACACGGTGGTTATAGTCGGAAGGCAATGCCGCTCAGAGGAACACTCAGCGATTGACTTGTTGGCGGCCGCGCGATGTTTTTTCCTGACTCGGCATAGGCAACCTGCAGTGCTGTTTGGTTTGGCGCCATCTAGCGACTGAAGCTAGAAATATTGGGTACCCCTGGGAGTGGCGGCTGCATTGTTCAAACGTGAACTTTGACTCTGGTGGCGCCGCTTAGCCTAGTGTCTGAAGAAAGATATACTGGGTATCCCAGGAAGTCGTGATCGCGTAACACGCCAGTACAGCGGAAGCTACGGCCCTGGCGGACCAATGGGAACGTGACTTGCTTATCACCAGAGCGCGCCTCTACTCCGAAGAAGTATCAGGCTTTTCGCTGCGTCATGCTCCATTATGTATGGGTTGCGCTCGTATACGTCGCGCATTTCGAAGCCTTCGGCACGCAATGTGGGGCTTATCGTTCACCGTTTGCCAAGTTACAACGAGACAGGGTATAACCGTGCGCTCTCACTCTGCTGGCGCCGCCTTGCTGTTGCCGGCTGGCTATTGTGTGATGCACCTCCAGTGCACCCTGAAGTTGTAGAGACTACGATGACGAGTCATCTGTACGGACGTTTGGGAGAAAAGACAAACCTTTCTCACCGGAAAAATAAACAACTTATGGCCGAGTGCTCAGTCTCCATCCTAATATAGCGGTAGCGTTTGGGACAAGATTTCCAAGTTTCAACACTTACCGTTATCGGATTCGGAGGTTATAAGTGATTTCCGGAAATTTTCAATATGAAGATGGCCACCAACGAAGGCCGGAAATACGTGGAGATAAATGGCGGTTGTTACCGGCAACGGGTGCCATTTTCTAATTGAAAACGAGGTAGCGGTAAGTACTGAAACTTTGGCATCCTATACACTGATACCACAATGTAAAAAAAATAAAAATCAGTTCTTGAAAGGTTTTTGGACGCTCCAATAACTTTTTCAGCTCGTGAAGAACTGTTTCGCCTGAAACACTGTCGTCTCCTGGCGCACTGGAACTGGGCGACGACGAACCTTTCTGCATAAAAAAGGGGGCTTAAAAGAACCCCGTATGTTTTTCACGAAGAACCCTTTAGGGGAGCTTAAGAAAGCGGTTTAGGTTTCAAAATATGCGACCAGATTTTCTTTTGAGTGTAAGCACTAAAACAACATTTTAGTGGAGACTAAAGCGCCGTTTTCACACTTGCAACTGAGTCGGACCGAGAGAGACAAGACCGGTTTTTAAGCCTTTTAAGACGGCGTAGGACCAGATGCGCTGCTGCGGAGCAGGTCCTACGCCGTCGCAAGAGGCTTAATTCCTGTCTTGCCTCTTTCGGTCCTACTCAGTTGCAAGTGTGTGAACGTTGCTTACGCATTCGGCGACACGTTTATTTTTGCAGTGTGAACAACAATGTTGTCTTTTGTGCCAATCATGTGGTCTTCCTTGTAAAGGCCGGGCGTGGCAAAGTTCGGGTTGTGGGTTGTGCTATGGCCGCCAAGATGATTTCTAAAGTATGAATTATCGCAAAGGCGAGCTGTTGTTGTGGTCCTGTCTTCTCTTTCTCTATGCCGTGTCTCCCGTTTTTTTTGTGTTCATTATTACGAAGTTAGTTTTTGTTTGTTTGGTGGGTTGGGCCTTTTTGTTGGTGTCCTTCGTGTAACTGTCCCTTCGTTGGTAGTCACTAGTCTTTTTTTTCATAGATTATTTTCTTGCGTTTACTTTAGGTGTGTATCTCTGCCAAATTGTGGGCCTGTTTTGGAGGTTTCTTTTGGTTGTGTCCGCCCCTTTGTTTCCCGTGCCCCACGCTTACTATGTCTGTCTCAGACCAGCTCGCCTGCACGCTCGCTTCAGTTTAAACATCTCCATATACTTTTACAAAGAAGCTTAAGCACTTAAAAAAAATCGGAGTTAGGTGCGGACTGTTATATAGCTTTTTGTTCCATGTATTTAGGTATCGCACTTAACCTGGGCAGGCGTAAACGTAAACTGCATGTTTTGAAAAATACGTGCAGCGATTGCCGCAGGGCACGTGGCGAGCCACTCTGCCGCCTGCTTTTGTCGAAAGCGTTGTGACGTCTTTGTCGGCATCAATCCGCTTTGTGGGGAACAAGGGTAACCCAACCCCGCCGATGACGTCACTTTTGCTAGTTTTTTCTCACCTCCCTCGCGCTCTCCTGCGCTCGGCGCGTCACAACGGGCGGGGCCACGTCGATATTGTAATTGGCGATTACGACACCCCTATTATTAAGATACAATACCACTGAATACACAATTTTTAAAGTGCCTATACATTATAGTTATTACTGTTTTTTTTTTCTGAAATCGAGGACCCTCTTAGTTTTTCTTTAGGAAATCATCAGTCCTTCGCTGGGGCGTGCCAGCTGCCCTTCGCCAAATTCAATCGTAAACTCTCAGAAATTAATTCACTGTCTTAAGACAAGAGTCTGTGTCTTTAAGATGACATTGGCCCGTTCCGTGAGGGGCAGATTAATTCTCGCTCTCGCGGTGACGAAAATGAGACCCGTTTGACTCCGTTTAGAACGCGTAAGGCAGCTTCCAGGACTCTCAAGCTTCCGCCGTAAAGCAGAGCGGTAAGAGACAAAGAAAGGAAAATATCTATTGTTGAATAACCACCCTGTGAGGCGTTGTGAATGTGCTGGATCAGGGCGGTTTGCTGCTGGTAAGCGGCTATCTTTCCCCATGGTTAAAATAGCCAGAAGAGAGGGGGATTTTGAACGGATTATATCGGCGAAAACGAGTTTGAGAATATTTAGCGCGATAAAAAGCCCGAGACTGGCAGTTAAAACGACACACGCATTCATACTACACGTGCACAGCTGTTTTTGAGACCTTTCAGTGTATGTGCCGTTTTTGCCCGCAGTCTCGGGGTTTTCATCATGCTAGGGATTTTGAAGTGAGGTTGAGAGGCTTTATGGGGACAAGAAGCCAATTGTACCTAATGTTGAAGACAAATGGCCGCCATAAGCAGGGTGTCGAAGCGGAACGGAACCGAAAACCGGAACAGAACCGTTATTTTTAGCCGAACCGGAATTGAACCGAACCGAAATCTTCGCCGCCATCTTGGAACTGAACCGGAACCGAACCGAAAAAATATAACGGTGACCGGTTCAAAACGGTTCAAGGTAATTTTTTTTTAGTATCACAAGATCAACATATGGGAATAAATAATTGGCGGCTGTATTTCTATAAATTGATCAAAACGTCATATACAAAATTGCTATGTATGGTAAATTCTGGGTTTTCGCGGCGCTTTTGTATTGGCACTATGATTAACCATTGTTACGTTGTCACGTGACGTCATGGTGTCAATACATGTTGTCAAGTAATGTCACGTGACCTCGTGACGTCACGTGACTTACCGCGTCAACTCGATTTAATTTGAGGAAGTCACTAGATGTATTAACCTTGTTGACAGCATGACGTAACATGACATCACGATTTTGTACCGAGAGTCACGTGACACCGTGACGTAAGCGATTTTCAAAACCTTTAGTCAAGTGCTCGGGTTCATGACAATTAGCATCGACAAACATTTGGATAACGGCTCACGTCGATTAAATATAATAATAGCCCAGTTCTAACGATATCTGAAGCTCGGCCCAAGTTTTTGCTGGCCGCTTGTTCAAATGGCTAGTTGAGGAGGGGTTCGACAGCTGTCTCTTTCCTTCATTTTTTCTGCATCTGCTATTACGTGGAGAGGGAAACTAATGGATGTTTTCGCAAGCTATCAACGTCAGGGGTTACTTCTAACAGTATTTATTGAAAGTACAAAAAAATTTTCAAGACCAATTTTACATTATTGAGGCACCCAAACATTTTTTCGTTGTTGCTGAACTGCATCCGAAAGATGTCCCCGAGAATAGAAGTATTGAAATGAATAAATGCGACTTATTAATATGACGATACATAAAAAGAAGGAACATCAAAAAAAAAGATTTTAGTGACCTCAGAGGGACAGCCGCACGTTGACAGTCGCTGTAAGTCCCAGACGAGCATCATTCTCAAGTTAGTGCCAGGTTTCGACCCCCTCTGTATTTTGCTTAAAGGAGCTATAAAAATATTTCCAGTTCAGCTTTCTGGTGAAATGTGAGTTTCGCAACAGTAGCAATAGATGTCCTAATTGTAAAGTTGTGCAGTATTTATAACAGTCTCGCGATGATATATGGCAGCCTAGAGAAATGTTAGGGCGCATGACTATTCAAGCATAGTGTTGTAAAGTGAGGGCCCAAAACAAGTACAGGTAAAACCGAATAAAACATTAACCTCCCGATGCAGTATCTAGCGAAGTTTCGAGCTCATGCAAGCTGATGAAATTTGATTTACGCTAAGATTTTCGGAATATTCGTCTGTCCTTTGCGCTATTTATGTAAATTTATGAATTTCATTGCGTGCATCTTTACGCATCTCTTTTGGCAGTAAGTCGTTCTGTAAGGGATTATTTAGAAAATAACATTAATCATCTCTTTCTTTTGAACATTTCGTGCATTTGACTTCCAATCTATCATGGGAGCACAAAGTCCTTTTGGCGTACCCTGCAAGCCGATATTTCACACTGCCAATCAGCAAACAGAAAAACACTTTTACGCAGACTCCACAGCTCGCGTAGTTTCGAGTATCGTCCTTCCGCGTCGGTCTCAAGCGGTTATGTTAACTTTATAAGGTAAAATTTATTGATCATTATAAAAAAATATATATATATATTTGATTACTAACCGAATATTTCACAACATAAATAAAGAGCCTACCACCCTAAAGCAATGCCCCCAAATTATCTGAAAGGTGTTCTGCCAATCTTTTCCGGCGTTTTTATTCTCGACAGGCACGTTGTAAGCGATATGGGACGGCGCCTTACACACATTTTTTTTATTTTGAAGCTAATTTAAATGACTATGTGTTCCTCACACACATAACTTCTCAAACATATAGAAGTCGGTTATTGCCTCTTTTACGTGGTGAACATTACTTTTATGTGTCTGTGGGCTGGACAAAAACAAAGTAAACGGGCGCGGCGCGCGGCGGAACTATGACGATTACGCACGCAAACCGTCAGAAAGTGTCCAATTAAGTGGCTGCCATGTCGAGTAGAACGTGAAACACTACTTCGTTTTACTTAACAAAAAGAATCTTGGAGGACGCTTAAGCTTCGCCTTAAAAAGTGGAACGCGATAGCGTTAACGGGCCTCGTTTGCATCGCAGTCTCATTTGCCGCGCAAGCGTGCCTCGCGTGGCCTAGTCAAAAGTGCCTGACTCGCAACCGAATGGTCGTGGGATCAAAACCCGCCTAAAATTCTTAATTTTTTGTTTTGTTTTGAGGCAAAGGAATTACTTTAAAAAGTGAAATCATTTGAGAAATACGGCGACCTTTAATTCACATTACATGTCATGTTTTAATCACTCTCATTCCACGCGTCATGTCACGTTTCACGTGAGCATTGTGGTTCGTTTGAAATTCTTGCGCGAGGGCATGTAGCTCTGACGTCATGACCCTATCGACCAATCAGGATTTTCCAGTCACGCCACCGACATCGGCTTTTCTGCGACATGAGCTCCTTAACGCTATCGCGTTAAAATCATCAATTAGCAAGGGTGATGCTCATTTGCAAATTAAATTGACTGGCATCTTGTCAAGAACAAACCTCCACAGCCAGGCTATGCCAGCTTATCCTGTATAAGAAAATGTTCACTTGGGCAAGCGCTATTTTTGGCCAGATTCGATCTGAATGTGGAGGTGCGTATAGATTAGAGTGAACAATTGCGATTACTCATTGATGCATGATTAGTCGCATGCATGCGGTGCTGAGTGCAAACAATGTTTGGTTAGAACAACAATCATTTTGATTTCCGCTCGGTGTTTCTATAAAAATATACTGAAAAACATTATCCTAAACTTTTGTGACATTTTGAAAGTTTCATTGCTTTTAGCTCTGTTGTGTCATCATGTACATATAGTATATTGTGAAGCGTATTTCGTAAACCATATTTCATGATATATATGGCCACGAGGTCGTCATTTCATAATTTTATGTGATGTAATTAATTCCTTAGTTCAAGGACACAATCACGATTTCGCTTTTATTATTGCGACACAAAGTTGTACTAATCACGGGTATTTTAGGCGACCTACCACACTTCGCGACAACATTTTATACCGTGTAAATAGATCAGCTTGAATTTTAGAATTTTATTTAAACACGAAGAAAGGATAAGAAAATACAGTATAATTCGAAACTCCAAGCTGATCTATTTACATGTATGTACCAATAAGCTCAGCTCTTTACTCTTGTACTTAAACATTTTGATTCAGGTAAAATATATGTTACTGGTAAACAAAGGGATGTTGAGTCGTATGAACACGACGTAACGTACGCTAATGTAGATTTTCTTCTACTCTTGTGTCGAAATTAAATAACTGAATTTCATACTTTTGGTACCTAAAAAACAAAAGTAAATTGCAGGGACGATCGAAGAAACTATATAGTTAATCGTTTCACGACGTAAATGCTGAATATTGCGAGAACAATGCGGAACATATAATCAATTTAGCGGTTCAAACAGGTTCGAACCGGTTTGAACCGTTATTTTTTGCTCCCCGGAACTGAACCGGAACTGAACCGAAAGCCATGAACCCGAACCGGAGCCGAACCGATAAAAATTTCGGTTCGACACTCTGGCCATAAGTCCGTCCTTGCTTTGATCATTCGAGTCAGGTTTTGCGCGCAGAACGTGGGTGAAGATGCTTGAAATGAAAGTGAAATGCATCGCATTCGTGTATTTTAGGAGCGGCATGTCAAGGCCTGTTCACACACTTGCGACTTCTTAGAACAGGAGTGCCTTGAAACCTCCCAACATTTCTTAGGACGACAGAACACACGGGCACACTGGCGCCATCCATGCGGTGACCCTGGAAGTGTATTTCGCTAGAGCAATCATTTTATTTATTTATTTATTTAAAACATACTGCAGGCCAAACACTGGCCTCAGCAGGAGTAAACATAACAAGTAAAATACAAATATGCACTTTTGAAACCAAGAATAAAACACATCGATATACAAATTCGAGGCATACACCAATAAATGCAGTACAAGAGAGTGACGTGGAAAAACTAATATGCAATATATTTTATAAAATATATTCTGCGGGATTTCCGAGGTCAAATGTGCGTAATATAACATCGGCAAAAGTTTTTCGCGCTAGGAAGGAAAGAATAATGAGCGGGAGAAATAGAAAATATACGGGACCGCCAAGGTTCCACTGCTACCCAGTAGATGGCGCCAGTGTGTCCTCTCGTGGTAAGAGATATTAAGAGGTTCCAAGGCAGTCGGTTTTAAGAAGTCGCAAGTGTCTAAACGGGCCTTCAAGGGTTTTCTGGGCAAGTTCGTGTTAAGCGAAAATCAAGAATTATGGCAGGCAATGCCTACGTCCGCCGAGCGGAATCGGCTGGAACTCTATGTACTTTCTATCTTCGAATTCGGTCAAGCGGCCTCAAATTTTCTCGTGTGGCCGTTTTAGCCACGGGGAGAGATCGCTGCAGTCACCACCAGACCGGCCCAGTGTCAGTAGAATGGGCTGGTGGTCTTTTGTAGGGGCAAGTCACAAGTCAGTTGTCCCAGGAGGTAGGGAGCGGGGGAAGGGTTAAGCTGTAAAGTGGCACTTATGAGTAGTCCGACGTGCGGACATTTCCCCATCGTACGTTTGTTAAAAGGGTAGTGTCTCTAGGGGAGGGGAAGGGGGTGCGGGGGGAGGGGAGGGGGCAAGAGGAGCCGGAGCTTCGACAATGAGACGCTCGCAACCATGCCACCAAAATGAGGTAGAATCCAAACAAGCACCGCCACGGCAACTATTTGTTGCTTAATTAAGTTTATTTAGACAAAACTTTGACAGAACTGTTACTGTAGTTTAAATATCCTATGAAGAATAGAGCGCATAGCTTTGGCTCTAAAGGTACGTCCGAAGTTGTGAATATCTTATTTGAAAACGCCCAGATTAAACCAATATGCCAAGTAACATATTTTAAGAGTGTGTAAATTCTCATGGACTGCTTTTCTTTACACCCAATATAGCGGGGACAAAAGAAAACTGATGCGGGTTATGCAAATTCATAATGTCGATGATTTATTTCTTACACCATTTAGTGAAAATAAGAAAATCTATAAACGGCGCCTTTAACCTTCTTATAAGCTTCTGGGTGGCATTAATCGTATGGTCCTTGTGTTTTTTTTCAGCAGCGTAGTGCTTCATTAATTGACTTACGTCTGTTCGTTTTCAGAGGCCATGGTGGCTGTTCCTGCCTTCCTGGCCCAGGTGGGCATCAGGACGCACCTGTCGAAGCTGCTGGATCAGGATGAAGTCGGTGAGCGTTAGAACGGGAGGATTTGGTTAGAAAAATACAATTGGGAGCTGCCATTACCTCCAAAGTTCTCTCATGCAACGAAGGCGATATATCTGATCACACCCTCCTTTTGAATGTTATCTTGTCCCCATTGGCGTTTCCACAAGGAAGGGAAGTAAGACTGTTGTTGGGTTACAGGGAGAGGTTTGTTTTATAGAAAGGTCGGACCTGGGTCTAACTAAAAGAAAAAAGAAATGAAGATATAAAAAAAATCGATGGAAGAAGTGCCAAATACCGAAAGGAACATGATTAAGAGGTGTGGCCTTTATAAGGTCCCTAAATGCTCTTGATCCTAGAGTAGTTCCACTTTTTCGTAGAATTTTATGGTACTATCACGTGATCATTTATAAATACAGACATAGCTGGCGACGAAATGGCGGCGAAGTACCAGTCAAAACGGAAATCTCTGTCACGTACTCCAAAGCAAAGAGCAAGAGTCGTCTTGTAGAAAAAAAGACGCCATGAGGCCACGCGTGCAGGGCGGGCCTAGCCGTGGGCACCACCCTTCTATCCCATCTGCAAGCCGCTGGTGAGTCCGCCTCCGTGAGTAGGTGGTTTTCTTTTTGTACATCTAGAGCTAGAGGCACTGGTTTTGAACCAATGCTAGTTTCTGCCAGACATGCACAGGTTACCGAATTAGAGTACCTAAATACCGCTACTCGTTACTCACTCAAAAATATCCAAGTACGCTACTCGACAATGCGATTCGAAAGAAACGCCTTACTTCAGCTTGTAGATTAACGCGTTTTCTCGTCACTGTCAGTGTGTTGTTTTTGAGAAGCAGTAGCCCATTCCAATATTTGTCTTCGTTAATAATTCGTTCATTTTTAACGCGCTCATTCAGATATAACTGGCTATAGGGACACACAATGTGCACACCTTTTTATGGTATTCTGTTATTCTGTATTCTGGTCGTATTCTGGTCGTGCGATTGACAGCCGCAAACTAAGGCGACAACTAGGTTGGGGTCTTGTGTTGTGCACGTTCCCCTCTAAAGAACTGTAACTAAATACCGTTGCTAGCTACTTGATCAAAAAATGACTAATATCCTTCTCCTAAAAAGTAACAATATTGCTACTTCTTACCGAAAAAGTGACTAGGTAAAAGTAACGCGTAACTTAGAAGTCTGGTTCCTACCTCACTGGGGTCAGATTTTGGTCACCGCGACAGCGAGATTTAATTTGCCTTCGCGGAGCGAGTGAGCGAGGGACGCGGTTCGCCTGCTACGAAGCGCTATTCGTAGACGAAAATAAAGCAAGAATACACCATCTGTCATCTGCTAACAGACTGAAAAACAGTCGATTGTCTGCTGCGAACCGAGCTTCGGGACAGAGTGAGATCGGACAAGGGCAGTGATGCTATTTCGTCGAGCAATGGACAACCTGCGCTTTTTGTTTGCAAACCCGAGGTTGTTCCGCTGCCGAACACAAGTTTACATCTGCCGGTGGATAAAGGGAGTGCTTAGGACAAGCACATCGGAGGCTGCCGTCACTTACGCGCTATTTGGGAGTGTTGGTGGGGCGGTCTCGCCTCAATTTTGCCCGATTTTGAACTCGCGAATGGTTCCAAAATATCTCATTGGTTCATTACGGGCGAGCTGTGGCGCCACGTCCAATCAGAGGCCTAGTACTTTCTCGTTCTAACCCTGACCAAAATCAGACTCCTGGGGCGTTTCTTGTGCACGTAAAGTCACATTTTCTTGCGGAGATAACCATTATTGGCGACGTTTCTCAGCGGATCCCGTGCCCGTTTCGCGTGCTTGGCCCTCTAAATTGAGCGGGAAATATTTTCGGCTAAATTTAACGGGGAGTCACAGACAGCATGGCTTACACGACGCCATGCCACACGATGACTGGTGACACCATGCTGCCTGCGATTGCCCGCTAAATATGGCGGAGTGCCGCGCAACGTCACACAGCCACGTGATGTCGCAGCGTCAAGTGACGTCATGACGTCACGTGATGTCGTACGCTGATTTAGCGTCACGTAATTACGCAAGGTTTAGACACGGCAGTGTAACTGTGTGCGGCGGTGTGCAATGTTTCGGCTGCCGCCGTAGTTCACATGCGGGACAGAGCAAGGAATGGGGAATTTGCTTCTCGGTCACACTACTCGCGGGCCACTTTCCCTGGCATTTCTGAAGAACTGAAGAGTGCGCTTGCGCACCACCGATCTCTATTGGAGTAGGCTGGATCGAGGCTTGTTTTCCTGGAGTCGAGTGGCACTGCGGGAAAGTAGCACCACTGCCTTCCCTGTCTGCTAGCGGGACTCACACAGATACGAAATACAAAGAACCAAATGTCGCAAGGTGATTGGCTGATCGCGTCTCGGTTGCCGTGGCAATTGCCATTTTGGTCCATTCAAATCTTCGATGCTTCGAAAGGGTCGTTCTGAACAAGTCGCGCCAAGATCGATATGGAGCATTGTCGTACCGAAAGCGTTTCTCGCCGATATAAGCGTCTTTGGCGCCATCCGTGAAGTATGCTAATTAATCATGCTGATTTCTACAGATCTCTGACAACGTTTTTGTTTTTGCGCATTTTGAGGGAGGAAACTTATCTTTCAGTGTCGCCAAATACGGACACCGCATGTGTGCGGCGGTGCAAAAATGTGCGTTTCTTTCGCCGGTATGTGGTTAACAAGATCTCGGTATACAAGAAATGTCTTTATAAAGCAAAATGACAACGGGAAGTTGAATCGGCTCGCCAAGAATGAAGAGGTAAAGGTGAAGCTGCTTATTCCATGGACCAAAATGGCGACCACACGGGGAACTTGGCGCGACTTTCCCAGGATCCAGTGATTTCAAGTCGCACCACCGGCGGCCATGGCTTGAGACCAGCAGGTGCATTGAAGCCTATAGGAAAAAACGTGAAAAAGTGACTCATTTGCATTATATTTTGTCTTACTACCCCTGCGAAACCGCATACAAGTTTATTTACAAGACACTTCACACCAGCTTCAAAAAGTTCATTTTTAGGCAGTCTTCCCTTAGACGCATGTACTGCCTGGTGTCGAGCAATGTCCGCCGGTGGTGCCACACTCGGGATTCCGATCCACGATCCAACCTTCTGCACTATACTCTATTGCAACTCAAGAAGATGGGGCAAGGCAAAGGTAGGCCGGGGAAGAGGAAGCAGACAGAACGCTGGAGAAGAGAGGGAAAACCTCCTCTCTTTAGCGTTCCGTCTGCTTCGTCCTCCCCTACCCGTCTTACCCTCGTCCTACGTTCTTGAGCTGCAACGGACTATAGATGTCAGCTGTGCACACCTTGAGTGCCCAGGATGCCCAAGCGCACTTGCGTCCATAGCTTTGAGTGCATAGCTATAGAAAGTTGTCAACGAGTACTGGTGATTTTCACTGCGGGTTTCGGAACCTAGTTTCCCGGCTTCTTCAGACAGCCTGGCGCTGTGAATATTTGATTCGCTCTAAAAGGCTGGCGAGCGAAACTACCCATGACGTCTGAGAATCTTTGGCGGGCAAACTTTCCTCCGGTCATTTCATTTGCCGAAAAAGTCTAACACAGAAAAAGAAAAAAAACAGAATGGCTGGAGACTGCTTTTTTCGCGCGGTGGGGCTATTTACAATGCCGGAAATCATCATCCAACTTGCTTGGCTAGCTGCCCGGATAAAAATGCGGTCGTTTTCCTTAATAGACTACTTCCATAAAGCCCTGCATGCAACACGGCGCGCGTTGCACTCTGGGAACTAGTTGGCCAGGGAGGAGAGTGCCATGGTTTTGGTTTCGATCGACACGTCGACAAGAGATTATACACAGAGCGTGAACTATGAACGGACGTTATTTTATGTTTTCTGGTCCCAAGAGCGTCATTTGTGGTCTCTAAACTAACCTAAATGGCCAGACCTCGAAGCTTTAGCACAAGCTCAAGACGTATAGCTTGTCTTAACGCATGCTTGTTGTATTTTTGTACTTGAGCCTTTCTGTTAGCGTTTCGAGGTATGTGGACTAGCCAGTGCTGGGAATCTCGACGCTGCGAAGCTCGGGGATCTTGCTTGTGTACGAATCAAAAAGCTGTAGACACCAGTAAGTATGCATACATCGAGCTCGCGCCTTTACATTAGTTTGGTTGATCAGGAAGTTTGTTTGTTTCGTGCGTCCATAGACGAAATATAACTTTTTGCAATTACTGTTTTTCTTAATTCGCCTGAGTACGCGAGGTAAAACTCGGAGGCGCCATTGAAAAGCTCCATTTGAACACACTTCTCATCGCTTATCTGTACTGCCCCGCAGCATTGCACGAATTCGGGAAGTCCCCAACCGCTTGCATTTCACTAATATTCAACATCGCGTATATGCATAAAGTTATCCTGCAATCATATAGGCACATTCGCACATAAAACCGTTTTAAGAAAGCAAAAGTCGAGCACTTGTGTGAAGAATGTCGCACCATTCGGTGGAAGTGCGCCGGACGGGCATGAACCCCGGTGCGCCAAACGAACGAAATTATTCAAAGCGCATTTGACGGTTGCCAATGGCCATAATATTTGTTATGTGTTTGCTTTCTTCCTCACTGAGTATGCCGAGATAATTTCAGACACACCGTTCAGGCACAGATCTTGGGCGTCAGTAAAAGGTCGTCCAAAAAGACTTAGCGAGGAGTAGGGGACGCTTTTTAGGGCCTCCGTCGTAGCTAGCCGATCTCAGAGTTTGCGAAAACTTAATCTTATATCAGCATAAAATTTGAGTTTGAGATATGCGATGACACGAGGAAGACATCTTAGTAACTTTTGTGCAGTAGTCAGGTCGAATTTAATGCGAATGCGCCAACGCTGGCTCAACTTTGATACTCCTGTGAGGATGCGGCTTGTTTTTCGTCCAATGAAGTAACAAGAAGCGGACGTTTGGCAAACAAAATACGTGTAGGGTCTCAAGGTGACCAAATTTCATTTGTAGTTCACTGTTTCGGGATTACTGACACGAGCTCAAAGATGCACTCGTGGGGTGAGGTGACTAAGCCACGTCTTACTACGTTTGCATACGCACGCACAATATCCGGTGTTTTGGGAACCAAGGAAAATGCCCTGGTCTTCGTTTTTGTATCGCTCGAGAATGAGTGTATTGTACATTCGTGAAAAGTCAGATAGTCGAAAACGCAAGCAGCGCGTTCGGTCGCGGCGTGATATCATGAGATGAAGCTGCTCAGTCGAAACCGAAACTGAGTGGCGAACTAGTTCCCAGAGTGCACTGCATGGTATTTCGCCGCGATGGGGCGCCTCGGTTTTGGAAGAAGTCTATTATACTCGCTGCTTCGCCACAACGCGCATTACTTTTTTCAAGGAAGCAAAAGTTTTAAATCCGAGAGTTGCTCTGTTAAAACTGAGAAATATATAAAATAAACGCACGCCTGCCGAACTGCACCTCCAACCATTTTGGTCAAAAAATATTGAACAATCAATAACTAATCTCAACAAAATTTCTGACCCCAAAATGCCATTTTTTTTACAAGACTGAGCAGGGCAAACGTAATGCTCATTATTCAATCACAGATCACGTTACTGAGTACAAGGTAAGAGAGATTTTGGGTTCTTTGCTGTCGTGATTTGATTGAGACTTCAAATTACAATGTTCCTTTCGTGATAAATTTGTTCATTTAATTTTACACATCGTTTTTGTTCTACCGTTTTTCGCCTTTCTCTTATCCTCGCACGCAAGTGTCGTCGAGCCTTTGTTGTCGGCAGGGCTTTGACTGCTTTGGCTTTTTGCCGCCGTGGAAAATTTGTGCGACAAATCTCTCCCACTGTTTAGCGATGATTAGAGCAGGCTTGACAAAAGCCGCGTCCTTAACAAAGTCTGGGCGAAAGAAAGCACTGCCGGAGCCAGCGCACGACGAGCTGAGCTGCACTTGAATCAACATAACTCGAATTGCGGCTCAACACGTTTGCGCGCGCCTCAGCCTTAGCAGTGTTAACGAAAATCCGAGCCCGTATTGCGTGCAGAGATTTAACGTTTAAGATGATGATGCCGGCTCTGTATCAGCACCGGCTTGCGAAGAGTGGGAGAAGCTCCGCTGTACGCACGTTATATTGGGCAAACGAGCTTTTGGAAGGGGCCGGGGGGGGGGAGCTTTGCGCGCCAAGAATCTCGGAGGCTATGAGATACCACCGCAGCTATTTGTTCCGGATGGATGGATGGATGGATGATAATGGCGATACCCTTTGTAACGGGCGGCAGCTTGCGCCACCCAGCCGCTAGGTGACGCCGATTTCGTTGGGATCGCGAATTGCGAAGCGAGACCCTGTCTGTCTGTTGTGCTCCGCGACAGGCAAGGTGTTCTCGTTCCTGGCCACCTGCGACGCCGTCCTGCCCATCGCCGGTGAACTGATGTACACGGCTATCTTCAACTGGTCCATCAGCTTCCTCCCGGGTATGCCGTACCTGTTCACGGCCTGCATAACCCTCATCTCCGTCGGCTTGCTCTCGTAAGTCCACCTCTTTCTACGTCCATATCTGAAGGAGCATTTAAGCGCGTATAGTAGAGCTTCGGAGTAACGACCTCCAGCCATATTGGCTTTTAAAACTGTGGTTGCTGGTTGATCTAAAGTCTCCGATCTCCAGAAATGTTAAAACGTTCCGGGACAGAGCGAAACGGTAGTGCCTGAGCTCCTTAGCACCGTATGCGATTACCAGGAAGTCATGCTTTCAGGTGGTAACGGCGCCTACGAGATAATCGGAGGATAGAGTGCAGATTCAGTCAAGCCGCACCCAAACTGTGCATACTTCACACAGAAGACATGGTGTTCCTGGATGGAAGATTCATCTGCGGACATGCCCCAAGCGTGGTCGAAGCATGCACGTTTGCTTCATACACTTGCGGGCATCAAACATGCTTGCAAAAAGTTCTTGTACGGCTAATGTTACAGGTCTGTTATACGAGGCGAAAATACGCCTCAGACTGTGTCTTGTAGGATGCACTGGCGGTGTGACCGCGGCTTAAAGGGACACCCAAGTGGATTCTAAACTTGTCTACCGTCATAACTCAATCTATGGGCTCTAATCATCTTAAAAAAAACAAACAACGAAATTACATTGTAGGGCGGCCGGCCGATTTCCCTATTGAAAATTGAATCAAAGATCGTGCATAGCCCCCTTTTGCGCCCTGGCGCAGAACACCAGGAGATTGACACCAGACGGGAAGGCAGCAGGGGAGGGCACGCGGCAGCCAACGACGGGTGACGGCTTCCCGGCGGACTGAATGTTGAATATGCGTGCCTTCGAAAATCAGTCCGCCGGGGAGCCGTCACTCGAGATTGGCTGTCGCGTGCCCTGCGCTGCTGCCTTCCCGTCCGGTGGCGCCCCCTGGTGTTCTGCGCCACGGCACAGAAAAAGGGGCGGGGAACGAGCTTTGGTTGGGCTTTTAATAAGGAAATCGGCCGCTTTTGAATGTGATTTCGGGTTCTTTAGGATGCTGAGAGCCCGTAGATTGAGTTACGACAATATATAGACGATCTCAGAATCCACTGGAGTGCCGTCTTATCTACAACAGCGAAGGCGGCAATCTCGCGCTAGCCCACACTCCCCGCTTTGAGCCTTTCTGGCGCCAGCGCTCATTCGGCAAAAGTACGTTCTGAATGTTGAACGTAACAACGCACAAACGACGAGGAGAAAGGAAAGGAACAGACAATTGGCGCACGAGCGCTGTTATCCTTCCTTTGTCCTCGTCGTTTGTGCGCCGTTCATCGTGTCACGATGCCAACTAGCCCAAGTCCCCGCCCTCGTGCGTTCTACAGCCTCGATGTGGTCACGCGATAGTTTGTAAGTCACCGATCGGATGAGTGCGGCAGGCGGGCGTCTCAGTCGGATGGCCGACCTCCACCACGCGCTCGTTTCCTTTGACGTTTGACCGCGCGCGCACACCAAGTTCCCGAGAAGACAGAGTGCCATCGAAGCTAGGAAGCTCGCGCTGGAGGCAGGGACAACTGAAAGACTTCCTGCAGTTGTCACCCTGGACGCTAAACCGTTGTTGCGGTTCGAATATTTCAGATGGGTTCAGTACCTACCATTCATGTTGCGAAGAGCGATAAACCGCTCTCACACCGTCGTGCAGAAGACAGTCCGCAGACGGAAGCGTGTTTCGTCCTTGTATGGCGGTCCTGTTTTATTGGTCATGAAAACTATAATTAGACATAATCGAAGCACATTACATAAACATGCTTTGAACAGGCTTAAGGCCTATTCGCATATGCCATGGTGTCTGCAGGAAACAGCGCGTCTTCCTTATGGCGTATGGGCAGTGTCACTCAGACTATACAGTTCTATAGCGATGAATGGCAATGACAGGCCACGGTGACAGGTGACATTGGTTGCATCAGGGTTGCAAGCACATCCTTATAGGATTTAATGTGAAATATTTAATCGTGTTAGGGAGGAAGAGAGGCAGAAGAGAACGTACATAACAGCTGGATGTCATTCCTGCTTACCAAACAGGAGTCTACAATCAAAAAGAAATGCTAAAAAGACGATGAAAAAGTGAAAGCCGTTTACAACTCCCTGTAACGCCGAATTAGAGCGCAGCTCTTGAGGAGGAGGAGGGAAGAGTACTGGCACTGGGGAGTCACGTGGCCTCGGGAGTCACGTGACGATGATGTCATCAGTGATGTCACTGATGACGTCATCAGGGACGATGCGGATGCCGATGACGTCATCAGTGACGTCACTGATGACATCATCAGTGACGATGACGATGACGATGCGGATGCCGGTGACGTCATCAGTGACGTCACTGATGACGTCATCAGTGACGTCACGCGTCCCGTAATGCACCGCGCGGTTACGCCGACCTCGCGGGGTCGGCGTCACGTCGACACCCCCTCTCCTCGAGGTCCTCCCGAAGGACCTCGGGTTCCTTCGGGAGGACCTCGGGAGGACCTCGGAAGGACCTCGGCTTCCTTCGGGAGGACCTCGGGAGGACCTCGGCTTCCTTCGGGAGGACCTCGGGAGGACCTCGGGTTCCTTCGGGAGGACCTCGGAGGACCTCGGCTGCCTTCGGGAGGACCTCGGGTTCCTTCGGGAAAATTTACCCATGATGCACCGCGCGGTTACGCCGACGGCGACGGCGACGCCGCTCAAGCCGGAAACGGGCGCCTAAGAGCTGCGCTCTAAAAAGTACGCAACACGCATCACAGACAATTATAAGGCGAGATGCGGATCAAACAGTGGTAGATATTTTTTAAAATGGTGTTTTGCGATTTAGTGCGTTGTGATATCTTTGAACATTCAGCTTTTACTTTAAGGAAATTTGGCCCTTCTATAATCGAGAATTAATTCAATCCGCATTTGAATTACTCCTCGCGACCCAGCAAGGCGTACATTTTTGTCATTTTTGTTTGCGCGCTCCTTCGAAATCTGGTGTCTGCCAACATTATATTTCTTTTAAGATGTAGGCCTAGTCATCTTCAACTCGTCGCACTATTCGGTACCTTCATTTTCCCAAGTAAAATAACACCCTTTTCCCGTCGCGAAGGGCTACTTGTTGCCAAACAACATTAAAATGCGTTTTTCTCAGTTTGTAAATTTGGGCCATTTTCAGAGTTTGTGTACAAGACATTTTGTGCCTAATTTTGTTCTATCACAACCAAATTCTGCACGCATAGGTTTAAGGATCTTTAGAATGTAGGCTATCTAGGTTTAGTTACGATGGATGTGTTGGCAGTTATGCGAATACAAAGAAATATTTGTCAGCCCTTTGCAAATAGCTTTGTTTTGAGATTTCCAAATGTATTACACAAAGAATGTCTCGCACACATTAATATTGTCATTCATTGCACCCAGTGGTTCACAAGAAGCGATGCAGCTTATTTTACTGTGCTCTTTTAGATTCTCCCTCTATCTAATCCTCCTCTCCTTCTTTCCTCCTCTCCATCCTCCTTTCTCTCCTTCCTCCTCCTCCTCGAGTGTAGTGCGACGCCATTTGTATCTGTATTAGATTTCTTGCTACGCCCCACGAGTGTATGAGCACATGTTTTTTTTCCATGTGCGTTGCATCCAGAACAATAAAAGCAAGCTATGTCAGAACTAACACCAGATTTAGAAAAATATGATCAAATATTATGATCTCCAACAGTTTCATACAACAATAATAAATGTAAAGATCCCTTTCGCATGTCCCTTTGACAGTCGCGTCAGTCTGTTTTTCATGTGTTGGGAATGTTCGGACATAGTAGTACTAAATAAAGCGTTGTAAAGGTTCAACAATTATAAGAAATGCATTCGATGGAATTCTTGTACTGCCGTATGTAAACGGGTTTGTGTGTAATTAGTTTTAAGTCGAGGATAATATTTTTTTCTAATGTGTTTGTATCGAGGTTCCTGTTTTGCGTTGGCGATATTTAGTCAGCCCTCAGCATTCTGGAGAATTAAGTTGTGGTAACTCGAAATTACTTTGGTTTCTGAAGAAATAATATTAATATTCGTGCTTCGTGTTTTGCACCAAACAGATATGTTACCAGGATTGATCTACAGCAGAGGTAAGCCATCAGAGATAGTTCCAGAGTAATAAATACCGTAACAGCCTGTAAATTCAACGCTTACATAAATATTAAAAAAGGGACCTTGCAAGAATCCTAATCAAACTATAAAGTTGTAAAAATAAAATTTGTTAATTTCTACAGATTGTTGAGGATTAGTAAGAAATGACGGTATGTCTGTCTTTCGTCCTGCAATTAACGCTGGAAAACACCAAGAGCCAGGCTTTGCGATCTCCAGTTTTGTGACCCGTTTGCAACGCATGGTTTCTTTAGCTATTTGAGGGCTTCTGTAGTGCAGCGACTTTCTTCTCATCGAGGGATTAATCAGACCAATGAGGGCAATGACACCGGTTATGTATAACACACACGGCAAGCTTGAAGCCGGTTCTGGCTTCAACCTAATCTGACAAGGCATTCGAAATGTGAAAACTCCAGAATTCCAAACAATAACTCAGGTTGTGCGCTTGTTCATGCGTGGCACCACGAATGGACTTTTGGTGTATTTGGTTTGATACCTTATTTTTGGTCGCGTTCCGTTCTATGGAATTTATCATAATGGCCATAATGGACCATGGATGGATGGATGGACGCGGCTGAACCTTTTGAATCGGGCGGCGACTTGCGCCACCTAGCCAGAGTTTTCAAGTAACGAGCGCCGAATGGAGGTTTGTCAGTGAACTTCAAATGAAATGCAGCCCAACATGCCTCCGTCCGTCAGAGCACATTGACTCCATGCCGCTGTATCGGTTCTAATCGCTGATAAAAGACATCGTAAAAAGAAAACGAAATACGCACGAAGATTGGTCCTGACAATCTTGGTCGATTATGGCCGCAGCGGCAAAAAAGGGTCAGAGAGGTGGTGGTGTACGTATGCGCAGAAGTGTAAAGAAAAAAGGGCCATTGCATATTTTTTGTTTTAAATTTCGTCTATAACAGGAACGCAGGAAAGCTAACAGTTTATTTTGCTCGGTATGCTTGGGAGAAGAGCGTTTTGGTTCAAGCCAAAGGATGAAACAAAAATCCTGGGGGGGGGGGGCATGACAGCAGATTTGGCAGGGAGATCACAGAGTCATTCGCCATGACCCCAGTAAACAACAACGTGTCAAACCCTTCTCTCCTGCTGACGAAAACTGGGGTTGAATTTCTAAAATCCGAGATAAACCCCCCTCTCTGACTTGCACTTCGCGTTTTTTATCTCCCCTTCTCTCCCCTTCTCCTCCCTTTCCCTCCTGGGCATAGTCGGCTGCTCGCTGTGGAAAATTTTTACTCGTCGTTGCTAGTTGAAAGATGTGTTGTATTTTCCCAGTTTTAATTGTTTTATTCTTTCTTCATCCTTTTTATTTTGCTCCTCCTTTGCTTTATTCAATATTAGCTTTATTTTCATAACATCAACAAAAACCATCTCGCTTCTTTAAAAAAAAGAAAAAAAGAGAACACTGACAACATTAACATTGGTATTTTTTTCGTGGGCTCAAACGCTTGAGGGGTGCGTGATATTAACGCGTATAATTTAACCCAGATAAAAAAGGACCGTACCCAAATAAATAGTGGAGTATATACATGATGTCCCAAGTCACCAAGCTCGATCTAAAATGGCCTGTAAAAATCGACACCTGCACGTAGCAACGAAAACTTTTCGTCAAAGGCGTATTTCACAGGTCGGTTTTTTCTTGTATTGTAAAAAATAGGGCCAAGAAACCTGTCAGGGTCAACGGCGGGCGGCAACGCAGACGATCAAGTCGGGTTGCGAAGCGCGTTTCGCGCACGTATTGATAAATGGCGTCGGTAGCAGCGTCGGAAGGTGCAGCTGACCAGTGCAAGAAAGCAGACGATACGCAGGCAAAATCCGTTGGCAGCAAAAGCCCCGTCGTTACGCAGACGCGTTTTTTACTTTCAGTATTGCTTTTATTGTCCGCATTTATTTTTGTATCAAAAATACGCTGCAAAAAGATTGTTCATTTTAATAGACCCCGGTGGTCGCGAGCCGTTACGATAAGGAGGTAGCGCCATCTATGAATACGAGCGCCCCCCCCCTTCCTCGACTTGGTCGTCTTCGTCGCCGCCTGCCCTTGACCCTGGCAAGTTTCTTGGCCCTATTTTTTACAGAAAGGAAGCTACGTTTTCTATTTTTACAAGAAAAATTCGACCTGTGATATACACCTTTGACGAAAACTTTCGATTGCTACGTGCAGGCGTCGATTTTTACGGTCCATTTTAGATCGAGCCTGGTTACGTGGGACACCCTATAAGTACTAAGAATCAAATGCTTAAAAAAATGTTGCAGCTCTAAAGATGAAGTCAATCATGTCGACTACTGTGTCGTCAGGTCGACAGAGTCGTCTCTGATTTGAGATCCGAAGTTGAATTTCTCAAATTAGAGATGACTCTGCCGACCTGAGTGCATTTTATCTTATCGCCTCTTCTCTCCTTTCTCCCTTCTTAGTTACTTTCCCTGTTTTTCAATATTCCCGCCTTTAATCAGTTGCTCACTTTCGGGATTCTTATGTCCGCTGCTAGTTGAAAGATGTGCAGAACGTAAGGGCGCAAGTGAGCTGGTTTATATTAAACATTTTTGTGAAAAACCCGAGACTGAGGTATTGACAGACAAGGAAGAGAAGGAGAACGTCTCTTTTTCTGAGACGTTTTTCTTCTCTTCCTTGTCGTCGTCTGCCATTACCTCAGTCTCGGGTTTTTCACTAAAATGTTGAAAGATTAGGTTGTGTTGTTTTCGTCCTACACGTTTGCCCTTCCTTCCTTTAATCTATATATTTGCTTCGGATTAAATATGTTGTACAGTATCGTTTTTTTTGTGCAGTTTCTTTTCTCAATGTATGTAGTGTACTGCATGCCTTCGTGATCTTTAATAGTATAATTTTCTGGGGAGGAGAGATCCCGTCAAGTTGATTTTTCAACTTTTTTCCCCAAACCTTCCGCATCGCTTTGACGGGAAATAAAAGTACCATTACTCTTCCTTTTTTTTCTTCGATGTTTATTATGCGCAAAGCGCAGCAAGCTTCATGATCTTTCAATGACTCTCATCGCGAAGTGTACAAAATTTCGCATTTGATTTGCATGGAATAGTTGCCAAAATTGTATTCCGGCAGTATTTAACATATTAGTATTTGAAATATTTCATTTTCGCTGCTTAAATACACTTGACGTATACATTTCCCAATATGCATTTAAAAAGACTCAAGGTATTTTAAATGCATGTATTAGAAATACTCTTTTTTCCGTATTTAAACACAGTTGACAATTACATTCCCCAATATGCAGCTAAATACGAATTACAAAATACTCAAGGTATTTTACATACGTATTTCAAATACTGACAGTTTCTGATGAGAGGGATAGAGAAAAAGTTAAACAACACTTCCTGTTTGAAGTTATAAAAAAGCAAGGAGTGCACCATTTGGCTATCTATGCCATTGATTCGAGAGAAAGTTAAGTCTTTCTTTTTTAAATAAGTTTTTTTTTGTCTGCAAGCACGTCTTTCCCAATTTTAGGACGATCCCTGCGGTTATTATATAGTTTGTAACATTAAAAAAATAAGGATGCTAAGCATGCCAGTGACCCTTCAAGAATGATCTAAAAAACAGAACGAAAAAAACACACACACACCTAAATCTTGTATATTCAAGAAGGTTGCGTACGGATCTTTACGAAAGGAGTCATTGGTAGCCTTTCGCTGAACACTCGGTGATTGTTGAATGTACGGTAAACTAGATTTACCGTACATTCCGGAGTATAGTCCGTGGACTATACACGTTTTAAAGGTTGAAATTTTACGCGCACTATTGAGAGGTGTAGACGATGCGGACATTTTGTTTTTCAAAATCGTTTATTAAAACTTGGTGAATTTTGTGAAGAAAAGAAGAATGTTAATGATGATTTATATGTGATACACGCTTCTTTCTGAACTAAGAAAGCAGTCATTTGTCAAAATGTGCTGCGTATGAGCTTTTCGTGTCAACTAAGCACCAGAAGCCTAAATCTAAACACTTGGCAAAAAAGTCGACCAGATTTCTGGCGGCTATGATTGGACAGTGCCAAGGTCAAGTGCGGCGTTGGCCAATCACGGCCGCCAGATTTTTTGACGACTTCACATCTGTTTATGTTTTAAAACTAGTTCCGCTCGGCAGTATTGTTAAATAAGTAGGTACAAATAACAAACGCTCTGCTTATTGTCTTCTCAATATATTGCTCATGTCGTGAGCCAAAGAGAATAGCAGCGTAATCTGAGAGCACTGGAATTATAAAGTAAAAGGAAAATACAGCTTGACAACCCCTGATCAATAATGCCGAGGTTTCCCACATTAATGAAATTAACTTCATGGGAGCTTCTTTTTTTTTAATGATTTCCAAGTGGTGATTTTGTTTCAAATTTGTTACTTTGAACAGTCACAGATATACCGCATAGCTTCGCGGATTGTATTTAGTTTCCACAAGACAAAACACTCCAAAACGACAACATTCATAACAACAACGAGATAGGATATTAAAACACCGGTTCATTTTTTGGCCGCGAAGTGTATGATTGGATTGAAGTCAAAGCCAAACGCTAATGCAGCTTCGTCTCCAGCACATGCTCAGAGCGCATGCCGAAACGACGGACAAAGTTTGTTTTGAAACTTTTGAAATTAGAGCGCTTATCCTAGATTTCACTTGAAAGGCTGGCTTACACTTGCGACTGCCTGCGACCGGAGGAGATAAAACTGTTTTAGGCCAGTTGTGACTGCCTACGACGAACGTGGGTCAAAGCGGTCATCAGAAAGCTTAAAAAAAACAAGAAAAACACGTATTTTTGCTTTTCCGGTTGTAAGCAGTCTGAAGCGTGTGAAGCAGCCTTAAATAAGTCCCATCGAAGGGTAGAAGACACGCAAGCACAGACTAATATTGCAGCATCT
>JAZHYW010012349.1:0-31055 GCA_037355805.1 Ixodes ricinus
AACCAACAGATGGCGGTGGGATGGCCTTCCAGGCCTGTACATCAATGCGAGAAATCGTGTGTGGTGGCGCTTCGACAGGGGGTATTTTTTCTATACCCTGAATTTGGCATCCCTTGTGCCTTGCTTATTTTCTCTGCACGAGCTTTCTTCGGAACGCGCACGCTGCGCCAGTTCTCGTGCAAGGGGCAGTTGCCTACGCTGCGAGCTCACGTTTCCAGCAAATGTGGGCAGAACAAAAGGCGAAAATCGTCCTGAACCAAATGGCGAGGCACATGCACAACAAAACCACCGACGCGTTGAAAAATATAAAATTGCCTGTGCGCCGTTTTTGGAGATTTCAGAGGCCAATTACACACATTTCAATGTGATCGGATTCATATTGTCACGAATGAATGTGACGAAAGGACGAACAGTGAACTCAAAAATAAAGGTTTAATCGGCGAACTTCTGCCACACAGAATAAGTAAAGAGAAAGAGCGTCAAGGCAGCAGAAAAGCAAGCGGCGATTCGCCAGCGTAACAGAGAGCGAGAGCGAGACTCGACTCGACAAGGTCGCGGGCAGCTGGTTATCTACAGTGCATCACTACCTCGAAAGTTCGGCCATTTGGTTCGGCAAAGAAGGTTCGAGCGTCGCGTGCTCGGGGCGAGGATGAACTGGCACTTCCGAGAACAAGAAAGCAGGGCAAAAGACGTCTGGTGCAAGAATGAACGCGAATCTTATAGAAGTCCGTGACCGAGCGTTGCTTTCTCGGCTCTGCGGGTGGCAATATGACGGGCCGACGACCCTTGAATGCCCCACAGTTCACTAGTGTCCCTCCAGACAGCGAGAGCACATTGGCCAGCTACACCGACTTCACTTTGGCAGAGCTTACGCACGTACTTAATTACACTAGAAGGAAGAGCGCTCCAGGTCCTGACGGTATAACATATCAGTCTCTCCGAAATATAGACCCAGATTACCACCCCGACATTCTTGAGAAACTCAACGCTATCTGGAAAGATGGGACACTTCCAAATACATGGAAAGAGTCAATAATCATCCCAATACCTAAACAAGGAAAACCATTGGACGAAATCTCGTCCTACAGGCCTGTCTCGTTAACAAGCTGCCTTGGAAAACTCCTAGAACGCATGGTTCTCCGGCGCCTCACGTGGCTTTTAGATCGAGCAAATGCTTTCCCACCTTCGTTGGCGGGCTTTCGAGCAAGGAGGTGCACAGCCGATGCGATAGGAGACCTCGTGTCGACCCTAGAAGAAGCCAAATCCACTGGCCAAATGGTACACTGTGTCTTTCTAGACATTAGTCGTGCGTTCGACACCCTGCCTCATTCTATCATCATACAGCGACTCAAGTACTTTGGTATATGTGGCCGAATCCTCACATTCATAGAGTCGTTCCTCACTGGGCGGAGCTTCACTGTCAAGATTCCTGGTGCAACTAGCACTTCACGCCCAATTACCAAAGGTGTTCCCCAAGGCAGCGTACTCAGCCCCTTACTCTTCAACGTGGTGATGGCATCACTTCCTCACTGCCTTCCGACCAACAACGAGACCCTCCATGTCGGCATGGCAATATACGCCGACGACGTTGCTATGTGGTGCGAGGGTCCCTCCGAAAGTGCCGTAGCTATCCGAAATCGACTTCAAGTAGCCCTAGATGCTACGGCTCTGATGATTTCAAAACTCGGCCTCTCACTATCAGTGCAAAAAACTGCATCACTCCTTTACCGACCAGTAGGACGAGCACCCGAGCACGCACTGCGGCTAATGATTGCTGGAACTCCTGTTAAGAGAGTTAGTAGCCATATCTATCTTGGGGTGGAGGTGGATGACCGCGTGACCTGGAGACCTGAGGTTCGGAGGACTTTGGAGCGATGTCGTGAGCTACTGCGAGTCATACGACATCTCGGAGGCCCTTCGTGGGGAGCGCCACAACGTACACTCCTACAACTCTACAAAGGTCTTATAATGTCAAGGCTCTTGTACTCCCTGCCACTCCTAAACATCGGAAGGGCCCAGATTCGGGACATTGAAACCTTTCACAGGAAGGCGCTGCGTTGCTGCCTCGGACTTCCACCATCTTCAGCGAACACCCCGACCCTAGTTGCGGCAGAAGAGTGGCCTCTCTCGTTAAGACTTGAGGAGAGAGCAATGCGTCACATCGCTCGCATTAACAGTGTTCCCGTGGTGGACAATATTAATTCCCACCTGTTGGCCCGTACAAATTCTCACCTCGGACAGCTAGCATTCAATTTTCAGCACGAGATTGGAGCACCAGGGGAATATATATATCCTCCTCCCCCACATTCAAAGAGAGCGCCCCTGTTGATACAGGAAACACTACCAATTTTCCAACGTAAGGCGAATGTCCCCACGTTAGTCGCCCGATCGATCACGTTCGAACGCCTGGAGGAAGCTTACGGCGATTGGATCCACGTATATACGGACGCTTCTGTCAATGCGGTCAAGAAAACAGCAACTGTTGCTATTACTATTCCCGAAATAGACTTCGAAGTGTCTGGCAGGCTTAACTTCGAGACATCATCGACTACTGCAGAACTTGTTGCTATCTGGGCAGCGCTCGAGTCCATCAAAACATCACCCCGCCAACCAAGGCTGTGGTACTCACGGACTCTAGAGGCGCACTACAACAACTCAAACGTCTCGAGAGGGCCACCCCTCTCTTAAATAGAGTAGTATTAACAGCTGCAACGGTGGAAGACCTTGGCTGGAGTTTGGCGCTGCAGTGGATTCCATCCCATGTTGGTATTCCCGGCAACGAGAGAGCAGACGAGCTTGCTGCGCGGGCTCATAACGACGGTGACCCTACATTCCTTTTAGATCGCTTTAATGAGGCACACAGACTTATACGGGATACCATCCGCAAAAAACACCCCCACACAGGGGTAGCGACAGGAAGACCACCTCCAAGCATCCCACGCAAACTCCCACGTTCAGAGGCATCACTCCTTCACAGACTTCGAACCGGCTGCCCGCATACCGCAAAGCGTCTCCATATGTACCGCCGCAAGACAGATCCCGGATGCCCAACTTGTGGTGATCCTGAAGACACAACCCATGCACTACTTTTGTGTCCAACCCATGAGGACCTCCGAAAAGTGCTACTGCGATCCTACGCTGCAGTTGGACTTCCACACTCGACTGCCCAAGACCTTTTGAACCCCAGTGGACCGCGGGGAATTGTCGAAAAGGCCTTTCGTGCTCTCCTCCAATATCTCCGGGACAGTGAGCTCTCGGATCGACTCTGATGTTCGCTGACACAAAACACAACTCACACGACGGATCTACAACAAGTATTCAACGTCTAAATTCACGTATGCGAGTGAATAGGTAGCACGGCAAGTTAGCAACATCCTGATATAGTGCGGAGCCGAGATGGGGACCTCCGCGGTACATTGACGGACTTTGCCATCTCAGATCGGCACTGCGATAACAGCGGATGCTATCTTCCTGCTCGCTTCGGACTCATTTTCTCACAAGCCCAATTCTAAACAAGCCCGTTGGCTTTTGGACTACAATGCATCGGATGCTCAAACTTGTACATAACCATTTCCTCTTCCTCTTTCCTTTATTTACCCATCTCCCAAAAAGCCAGGTAGCGACTTGCCCCTGACTGGAGGCCCACATATCTCCTGGCTCCCCCCTTTCTCTTCACCCCAAAATAAACAAACAAAAACAACAACGTACGTCATGCATGTAATGGAAACGGGAGCTCCGTCGTTCTCCGGGGACTCGGTACCGGTAAAGCGCTTGGCGCCCGAGAAAATGGCCACCGCCAGTGGTGCTTGGAATTACTTTTGTAAAGATATTGGAGGCGTGGGAGGCGCTTCTGACGCATTCTTTACTTGTATATGTCTAGGCAATGACGTACGCGTCTTTGGTGTAACCAATGAACTCTTTTCGACATTCAAGGCTGGAAACCAATTGATCTCCGACATGGTCTCTATTCGTCGGAAGAGACTGCTATAAAGAAGAAAAAAAGGGCTCGAGGCTTTTTTGCCAAGTGGTGGCACTGGCCACAGGGCCGGAAATCATCATCATCGAGCTTATCAAGCTAACAATACTGGAGCACGCGCAGTTTCACAGCTCCGCCTGTGACGTGGGCTCAGTGGCGGTCACGAGAACTAGCAGCGCTACTGTCGAGTCTTACTTCCGGATTGTCTAGCCCGCTAAGTTTGAATAGCAACACTTGAGCTTGGGCGAGTTGGTGATTCATACTAAAGCCCGGTTCAGACACTTGCGTTTGAGTGCGTTTGACTGCGTTGCGGCGAGAACCGAAAGCGAGTCACCGGCACATATGTGCTTCGTATGAAGCGTGGAATCCAATTCAAGGAATCTTCTTGGCACGCGATATAAGCAGCAGGGATGTCCTGGTGTCTCGCTGCCGCAACGCAGTCAAACGCAGTCAAACGCAAGTGTGTGAACCGGGCTTAAGACTTCACAGCGCAAGTAAACAGACGCACACATAAATAAATTTCAAACACACAAGGAAAGAACTCTCACACTGCGTTGACTCTCATCTTTGTGGTGTATTACACTTCATCTTTATCATATTTATTTGCTAATATACACATGGAAGCCAAAAAAAAAAAAAAGAAAGAGAAGAAAAAGAAAAGGAAGCTCTCAACGCGGTGGTAGCAGACGATGCGCGAGCCAGGGAAGTGAGATCCGACTGCGGAGCCGCTAGTTCTCGTGACCGCCACCTGGGCCACTCGCCTCCGCAGGCGAGAATAGACAGAAGTGTCTGCTCTGCTCCATGGGCGCCGCCATGTTTGTTTTGCCGACGCCATGACACAGTAGGGGGGCTGCGCTTTTTGCGAGACTCCGTTTTTTTAGAAACCTTCGCAGATATGGTAATGCAAGAACGTCTGAAATGCATAATCACGAAGCTCCAAGAAAAACTCCGATGCAACGAATCCTGTAAAAAGCAAAAATATTTTTTATGCGCAGCCCCTCTCTTCACGAGAGCCTGCGTTTGAGATTATTATTTCCCATTTTTATCGCTGGGGGCGAGGATTTCGGACACTGGTCTATAGGAAGCTGCGAAACTGAGCTTGCTTCAGTAACGTTGGCTAAGCTGTCTGCCGGATAAAAATAGCGCTCGTTTGCCCGACTTTGCTCGTTGCTTCTCAACTCAACAAATATTACTTTTAAGGCTGCGGTCCCACGGCAGCCATCTTGAACAAGGCGTTAGTTCAACCAATAGATGGCGACACGCACCCGTGGGGTGGCCGAAACATTGGTTCACGGTGGGATGGCTCGAGCACCATCACGTTCCCCTCGTGGCCTTGCTCGCGCCGCTGCCAGCTGTGCTCAGCTGGCTCAATAGCGTGGCCCAGCAAACGCATGTATGCGAGAATGTCAGGCTTTGTATAAATTGTTCTCTGATATAGGGAGATGCAGTTCGGCGGTTGTCACGGGCTTTCGCAATAAATCTTACCAAGAAGGAATCAATTGTTGATTGACGTGTCAATATTCTTTCAATGAAAACTTCTTCTGCAGGAATGCACGCTCAGTAGACTCAATCTTCTAAGACACCAGTGGAAGCGGACGTCAAGTAAATTGCTGCGCAATTTACGGTACTTACTTCACCATTATAATGACGACAGAAAAGTGACATAACGAAATATTCTGTTTCATGGGATCCGGAAGATTTTTGTAAAGGTTGTTACATTATAGTTCTCAGAAAACAAACGCCGTTGCAATATTTTCGGAAGTACCAATATAATGTTGTAAGTACAGCTTAGGAGGAGTATGATGAAAACCATCAGAATAAATAGGAAAACGTTTATTTGCAATGAAGACGCTATGAATGAACGGCGTTTAGCGACGGCAAGTTATGAGCGCATGGGAATTTATAAGTTCACGTGATTGCTAACTATGGACATGCGGACAATGACGACCTGTTTTGTCGGGAGATGGAGTAGCGGTGATGACCTGATATCGGACGACTCGTGGCAGACGAACAAGCAAGTTTCTTCTCAGCGAATGTTAAGCGTCCAGTGTCAAGCACAGCACGTGGCTACCGAAGTTGTCGACGTTTCGAACACTTACCGCTTTCGACAAAAGTGCTGGCACCTGGGCTAACTTTGTGGAAAAAGTTGAAGGCTTCCTCGAGTCCAGCGCCATCATGAACTGTAACTGAAAACGATCCACTATTCAGTCTGTGGGTGGCGAAACGTATCCGCATCTGCGGAGTCATGGTCGATGCGTACTTTAAGTGGTTGGAAGTTTACACGATGCCTGCCACGACGTACAAACGCGTCATTGACGTTCTACGCTCTCTTTTCCCTACTTTTGCCCTACCGAAAATACTTTTCTCTGATAACGCGCCAAATCTTGCTTCAAATAAAATAAACAAGTCCCCCCTCCAAAAAAAAAAAAACGGCATCAGGCATCACATTAGTGTACCATACCATCCTGCAACTAACGGGCAAGCAGAACAGATGGTGTGCGAAACGAAAAAAGCCCTCTTGAAGCTTACGGAAGAAGCAGTTCAGTGAAGAATCGCCAGGTTCTTGTTCCAGCAGCACGCGACGGTCTCATTTTACACGGTAAAAACACCCGCCGAAGCAATGTTCGGCGGACGAAGAGCCACACCCCTCGATCTCATATGATACTATGGCCATGAATGAAGATCGAGAGATTCCCAGATCGGGAGTAATGGCAGATTATTCGGTCGGACAACTCGTCTACGTGAGGAATTTCAGCGGAAGTCGGGCCTTCCATGAAAACTTGAGTAGAAAAGGCTCTATGTTGGTTGACAAGAAGGTGTCATCCCTCTGAAGACGTTGGATATCAATGCCCTTGAGTGTAAATATAACGAAATCACAAAACTCTCTTTGTGTATTGTGTAACTGCCCTTGTATTTGGTAGTAGAGGCTATGGTGGTGATTTGGACCTTTCACACCAGGCTCCTTTTTCTTATTTTTCGCCTCATACTCCTTTGCGGTTTCAGTAGGCTTCAAGAATCTTTTGGAACGGGGACACTTTACGTCAATGAGGCCATTTGTTCCAAGTAGTCAATCAGGGAATGCTGCTAGAAATCCGTCCTTTATATTAACGAATAAGCCGCACTTCTGCACATTGCAGTTTTCCTGTTCCACGTACAGTTGTAAAGCAGCATCCTCATTGATTCTACCATATTCTGTTGCGGGTGAAGAAAGGTCTTTGGGTACACGATACTTGAAACAAGTCTGGCACTGTACGTTGTGGTTCGACACCCACTAATATCGTCGTCCTTACAGAGCCTCATAATTTAATCATTACCTCGTCACCTCATATTGCTCTTCATCAACAGTAAGTACAATAGGCTACCGCCATATTACAATTCAAGAATTGAAAAATTGAGTCGTTCAATCCTTCAATATGTTTATTATTTATATAATGTTATTACGTTACATTACCTCGAGACGATCGACGTCCATCGTCGATCTTCAAATACTTATATAAGGGGGGGGGGGGCGATCGGTGGCCGAGTACATGTCTAGCGCACACCAGCTCGGAGCACGTGGAGCGAAAGCTCGCGCTGCAGAACCCACCCCGCCCCTGCCCGTTTCGATGTGGAAGAGCATCATACCGGCGTGCGGTCGTGTATCACTACTGCGTGGTGCACGTTAAAGACCCCAGGTTTGCGGTTGTACCGCACTGGCTAAATTGCTCATCTACACCTGAGACACCAGACGCTCACTAAGGCAGACTAACTTCCGGCTGTATAAACATACACACAACAATTTGCAATTAGACGCACAATCACAAAGAACACAGCGTGCCGTCTCTTTTCTTTGGACCGTCTTTTTTTAACCAGCGCAAGCTCGCGCGTTCTTTCTTTTGAGACGGTTAGAACTAACGTTGATTAGAACAGTCGCACATAAAACCCGCGTTTCTCCTACCCGGCCGCTTCCTCCTCTCATTATGTGTAGGTGGTTAAAACTAAATAAGCTATAATAATGGTGTATTATTCATATTTAGTTTCAGTTTCAATCAGGGGAAAGGAGGTTCGCGGGAAGTAGGGCCAATAAATGAGCTGCGCTTAGAGTATCGGCACTCTCTTCCCCGACAATGTTGTGGGCGCCGCCATTTTGGTGCTTGTGCAGAGCAGGCGCAACTGCCGATCGTCATGATTCAAAATTGCGACTTCCTCAGCATTAGATTCGGTGTTAGGAAGCTCATGTAATATTGCTTTGCTTTGTCGCAAACTGTTTAAAGTGGAGGACGGAAAAGCGTTTCTTGTGAATTCAGATACAGCTTCAAATAACTGGCAACCATGATTTTAAGCCACATTATGGCCAAGTGTCGCTACTCTGAAGCGTAGCTTATTTAATGACACTATTCATGCCCTTGTTCAAGAAGCTTGTAATACCTGGAGGGGCCATGACGTGAGCCCCGTGGATTCCACAAGCCACTACCTTTTTGACACCTGCCTCTTCCTCATTGTTCCCGCTAGTGCCAGTAAATTAGCTACGCTTCAGAGTAACGACACTTGGCCATATTGTGGCTTAAAATCATGGTTGCCAGTTATCTGAAGCTTTATCTAAAATCACAGGAAACGCTTTTCCGTCCTCCACGAATGTTTAAACAACCCGCGACAGAGCATAGCAATATTGTATCAGCTTCCTAGCACCGCATCTAATGCAGAGGAAGTCGCACTTTTGGATCATGACGATCGGCAGTTGTGTTTGCTCTGCACAAGACCCAAAATGGCGGCGCCCAAAACAATTTCGGGGAACGGAGTGCCGATAATTTAAGCGCAGCTCATTTAGTGACTCTAGGCATGAAGTGAACTCGGGTGTATTCTTTCCCTCTTCGTCTTTATCGTTTATTGATTTCAATTATATCAAATAATGAACACTTTATATCACGCTACGCTTGTGTAATTATTTGTCTTAGATTTATTAACCTGACCCAGTACCTAAACCGTTCATTTATCGATAGTAAATCTTCAAATATATTTTCTAAATGTGAAGGTAAAACGACACGGAGATTGATGATGATACAGACGCCAACGCCGCCCTCGAAAATTTTTTGAACTTGGAAATCAGCAGTTTTGTCTGCCATCCGCCAGGTAGCGCAACAAAACAACCAAACAGTTTTTAATTATTTTTAAAATTAGCTAAGCTCTACAACTATCAAGAAACCAAAGCAAGATCATTGGGAAAATCTAATACATCGCAATGTATATCTATTCCATACAATAAATGTTATTAGATGCCAATAAATCTGTTTGATGTCCAAAAAAGATGTGCGTCAAAAACAGGTAAGTTTGAAGGGCTCCCGGAGCGTTATGACTTTGAAAATAAAAAAAAGCCACCGTCCACCTCTTGGGCAACTATTGTAGTTCTAAATGTTATAAAAGATTTTACCATAGTTTAATTATTTACTCAGCGGCATTTGAATTACCATGACTCGAAGCACAAAAAAGTGCTACGTTTGATATAGAATATCTAAACAAAAAAATTTACACAACATTAAATTTTTTTCTGCATATTACCAATTATAAGCACTACATCTGTAGCTAATTTCATTGCCCTAGCGTTTGTCATTAAAAACATATTTGTGCTGAAAAATGTCAATTTTAGGGCAATATTTGGAGAGCTGTAAAAAACAAAGTAGTGCAAATACCAAAAAAGTATACCGTTACATTCTGCTCCGACATCATCTTAACAAAACTGCTCTATTGAAACCGTGTTATCTTTAATGAATCGTTCATAAAACATGAACCAGCGGAGCAAGTGAGGGTCCGCGCCATCATATTCGCAACGCTTCAAATGCGCATGAACAGTATAAACCAATACATACATAATATCAAATGAAAGAGGATTGCATTGCCTTTCGAATGACATCAATCCCACAAAACAGTGTTTAAAAGGAGATGAGTAATGACCTGCCAAAAAGTACCTAAACTGCCACATTCAGTGGGACCGTGGCCTTAAGGAAGCAATATATTAAAATCCGTCTGCTGTTTTCAAAGCTAAAAAGATATAGAAGAAATGCACACTGTATTACTTTCTGACTAACTACGCCTCCAATAATTTTGCGAAAAAAAAAAAGAAGAAAGAAAAACTGGCGAGTCAATAACGAGTTTTAGTAAAGTTCCCGACACCCCCCCCCCCCCCCAAAAAAAAAAAAAAAACAATTTTATGAGGCAGAACAATCGAAACTTCACGCTCATTATTAATACGTTAGTATTAGTACCCGCATAATAGAAAAAAGTGTACTACGTCCGTTTGTGGACAAAGCAGTGTAAAGGGAAGCGCACCGCGTAGAAAGGAGGTGAGTAGTGAAGGACAAAGGCCAGAAACGGCTCTGAGAAAGGCAAGAGAAAGGCGACGTCACGTGGCGGAAGCCAGTGCACGCGCGGATTTCTGAGGCGAGTCAAAACTTACAGGTGTGCGGAGCGTGTATGCCTTGGTTTGTGCTACAAAATGGAGTGCGAACCATATACTAGCACTGGTCCAAGTAGCCCTCAAAAATAAAAGGAAGATCCATTGGTGGATCCTTGGGGAATGCGTTAGCATGACCCTTCGAAACTTTAACACTGACTTCGTAACGAACCCCAAAGGATGCAGCGAAATATATAGGAAGTAAAACAAAAAAAGTTACAACAGAACTCTGAAACAGACAAGTGAAGAGATCAGCTTTAGCGTTTCTCAAAAGGAAGTTTGGCGCGTTTCCCAAGGGTCGTGCTAACGGTTTCTCTAAGCAATGATTGATAGATCTTCGTTTAATTTTTCCTTGCAGATCGTGTTACTGAAAAAGAGGCAAGAAGGGTTCTTTGGTCTTGTCATTGCACTTTAACTTACATCGCTTCTTTCGTGAGATATTTGTGGTTCCGGTTTTGTCTTTGTTTTTTTCGTTCTCCTAAGTGTTTCTCGGACGCCGTCTTGCCATTATTTTGCTATCGGCAGGGCTTTGACGGCTTTGGTCCTTTCGCCTCAGTGGTATGTTTTGCGTCTATCTCTTTCGTTGTTCGCCGATAATCAGGGTCGGCTTGCCAGAAGCCGTCTCTTAGAAAGGCAGGTTGAAAGAAAGCATTGCAAGAGCCAGAGTACGAGTTGAGCGGCACTTGAATTGCGTATTAACCCGCTCGCGCGCCTCAGTCTTCGCTTAACGAAAATAACAGCTCTCTACCGCGTGCACACACTTACCGTTTGAGATGATGATGCCTGCTGTGTATCAGCACCATCTTGCAGAGTTCTGCAGAAGCTGGTTTACAGACGGTTTTATCGCGTCAGTTACCCAAGGCCGCCAGACGGCGAGCTCCCAGGGCCGTCATTAGTCCGCCATAGGTGCCACCACGAAGAAATGTAGAAACTGGAACAGAGCTTCAACCAGAGGTTTAAACACCAGGAAGACGCCGTCAAAACAAGCGCACCAGCTCCTTTCCAGCACTTATACAATTTTAATCTAATAATGAAATATAAACTTAGCATTAAAAATAACAATTCCACTTTTATCAAGTTGTGTAACCTTAAAAGACCTCATGATGCATCGTATAATATTAGAAAAAAGGATTCCTGGCTGGTACCCTTCTCCCGTACTAATCATGGGTTAGACAGGCTGCAACACCGCATGCCTAGTTGTTTAAACTATTTAGAGAAAAGGAACCTTGATATACACACCATTTCTAAAAAACATTGAAATAACACTTTTTCACACAGTGAATAATTGTGCAAAAATTTTGTTGCATTTGCTTTATATTTTTCCTGTATAGTATGAACTGTCGGAATACATGTTTTAATGTTTACGATGTCAGTATTAGTATATATTTGATGTAAATTGATTACATGTATATTTTTCATGGTTTGAATTTCTATGTATATGTCTTGTCTGTCGGTTTGGTTGTTTCTTATGCCAAGGTAGGGGCAGGGAGCCCCGTCAAGCTACTGTATTGTAGCTTCTTGTTCCTGCCCTGGCATTTTTTGTCCGACAAGGAATGTCAAACAAAGAATTTGAATTTGAATTTAATGACGAGGTGCACACTCCCCAAAATGGTGTAGCGAAGCTTCTGCATCGGCTCCAGGCACTCGAAAAATCAACAGAACGTCATGTGGATAAATATATAGACCAAAATACAGTCATCTTTCAACTGAAAAACATTAACCTTGTTGAAGGTGTCATTCACCATGCAGACATTGCTGGCAAGGCTTCAGAACATCAACTTCAACAACGTCAGTTGATCGGTTCACAAAATGGCTCAATGCCCCTCAACATGCAGTGTAGAGGTGACTTTATTTCTACACAAAAGCATATCGCCTTAAAAAGAGTGGTGTCATCTCAAGTTCTTATAAACGGGCAGGACGTAGACAAGAAATTATTCGGGAAGAACCAGACGCATAGGACAACTGTAGGCTCAACCAGTCGCGTGACAGAGACTTCGAGTAGCTTTTCAGAGCAGGGAGACCCAGATGAACCGATCCGGCTTCCATCGGGGGTACATCAAGAAGTTATTGTGGCCGGAGACAGCAATCTGGCCCTTTTGCGTCAGCTCTTTCTGTCGAAGTCGGCGACCTCCACAGTTTGGAGATTATATTGAACAGAGAAGCCACTTTAGAGCAGATCCCTGAACTGATTAACACATACGAAGAGAGGGCGAGGCGAGTACCCTGTATGTACATTCTACATGTCGGAGTGAATATTATTCTACAGTGTGGTCAACCAGATAATAACATAAAGTGATTGTGACAGAGGTGGACGAAACGAAAAGCCGCGCTAGTCATCTGTTCAGTGCCAGAAATACGAAGCAGGGGAGAGGAGCTTCAAGCAAGGACAATGTTGCCTAATGCCAAATTAAAACACCTCTGCCAGAATATTAAATCACGCTTTATAGACTTTGCCCGGGACTTCGAAGACACGAATTCAGCCAAGAAGAATTATCTTCACTATCGGCCATTGGGAGTTCGGATGGTGACAAACCTGATAAGGGCTATTGCAAGCCGTTTTCAGGGTTCCGTTCACGAAATAACCGACAATCAGGACGGCCTATATACAACAGGAAAAACAAGAACCAATCACAACTACCTTGTGTGCCAGATGTGCGACATGACTACCCAGCAGTGGATTCTCGTCCACCCAATTGCCCATTATCACACCACAAGACGACAGACGATGCCCGGAAACTCTGGAGACAGGCACACGCCGTCCATGATTGGCTCTGGAGTACCTCAAGGCATACACACCACTAGTGAAAACCGAGATGGGGACTCCCCTGTCCGCCGTAGCATGGCGTGGATATGTTCAAAGTTAAGTTCCCACGATACAACAGATGAAGGACACCGATCTCAGGGACAGAACACACAGTAGCGGACGTTCTCGTCGGCTACTGTGTTCTACCGAAGGGATAGAAAAAACAGGAGACAAATGACGAGACGACGGCGCACGTGCGGCGTGTCGCCGCACTATAACTTGTGTGGACCGCTTGCCTCAGCACGCCGCCTCTCAGACACGCCATCCGCGCCTCAGGATCTCCTGAAGAAGCGACGGTCGCTTCCCGTAGTGCGGCTTAGAATTCAATATGGCCGCCAAGGAGCACCATTGTGATACTCTGCTCCGCAAGCGGAGCATGTGCAGTTACTCAAGATCATACGATTGTTGTACTTGAATAAGTCAGGACATCCAGCGTTTTAGCCGCCATTGCCGGCCTGTATTTTGGCCTGCACCTGCATTCCGGTTACTTGGCTTGCGGTTGTTTGTGTGACGATGAGCGACCGCATTGGGACGCGTAAACGGCGTCCTTCGGGCAAGACGTGCTCTGTAGTTGGTTGCAAAAGCTGCCGTGACGACATTTCGGATCTGGAACCACGCTGTGTGCAGTGAACATGCCCCGCTAAAGCACAGATGAACTGTCCGTGCTTGGTGGCGTTCTCGACGCACCGAATTATGCCGAATAACCCGAGCAGAGGATCTTTTCTTATGCGTTTGCGAATCGCACAAACTAGGCTCGTTCGATTTACCTGCATCACCGGTACAGGTGCAGAAAAGTGAAGGGCGCTGTGCTTCCGATCGCATCTCAATACACAAACCGGAAGCACACTGCCCTATATTTTTCTGCACCGGTGCAGGAGGCGCAGGTAAATCGAACGAGACTACTATCGCATCTTTCGGAACGAGCCCGTAGGCCATGCTCATAGCCCAATTATGGTGGACTGGCCTATCATAGCTCTATTTCATCATAAGTTCAAGCGAAACCGAAGATGAGAGCGCAGCGCTTTTATTACGTGCGCTGGCGTCACACAGCTACCATTGGGGCAGCCTTGCACCTGAGCACGTACACCTTTTGCACTGTATACGTTTTGTACCACTGATTTCCTTATTGGCAAAGAAAACCCTCTAGTAACGTCATGCTGCAGCATGACGTTGCTTGCAAGCCATGTATAGCGCCAATAGATCGTACGCAAAATTGTTCGAACGTCTGGCCAGGGATTTCCCTGAGACCCCCCTAGTTTTCCTGGACACCCCCTTGAATTTAAAAAAAAAGGAGAAAATAATTTATTTTTTTTAGATTAAGTAGAAAACACCATTTCTCAGGTGTATATATAGAGAAAGGAAAACACACATTACGGGTATGAGCATTTGGTTAATAGACGTCTGTAATTTAGCTAGTGGACTAAAAAAGAACAGTTTCATATTTTATCTAGCCTCGCCTCGCATCGCCTCCCCCCCCCCCCCCCCTCTTGATTCAGAATCCTGGGGAAGCCCCTGCGTCTGGCAACACTCTGTGCTCCCCTCTTTGTTAGGTCGAGATTCCTCTGTTTTTTGTCAATTTCGTAGCGTTTTCTTTAATAATCGAGGCCTACTGCTCAACGCTATCGATCCTCACCCACACCTGCGAGCTAAGGGTTTGTATTGTATTATGCTCTCCCTTGCACCTGTACGCGCTCGTCGTTCCACCGGTCGCTGGTTTCCCGCTGTAACCAACATGGCGGACGTATACTTCAGCTCGAACTTTGGCTTTGAGCGCCGGCAAAGGCACGGTCGCGGGCTCCTGGATTTCGAAATCGCTTTCTCTGCGCGTGTGCTTGTTCGAGAGAAGGAGTCTTCAAAACTACGTCTTTCCGTCTTCGCCTTTGCCAGAGCCGAAGCCAACTGGTGAGACGGAGCATGTTCTTCGTCACCCGACTACATGGCGCTGTACATTTCGCCAGGGTTGAACAGTATCGCGATACAAATGTATCACGATAGTATTTCAGAAATTCATTTCATATCAGTATCTTTTTATCGCAATACATTTTCTTCACCAGTATCTGTATTCCTCTATCGAAATACATTTGGAACTTTTATTTATATCGCGATACAATCAGGATGAAATGTATTTCGTTACTTTTTTTAAAAAATACCATCCCCTCCCCCCGCCCCTTTCCTCCCCTTCGCACCAAATCCTCCGAAAAAAAAAAGCAGGCCGAGCGTTTTTTTTTTGTGTTCGACATTTAAGAAGGTGCTGGGGCATTGTTACTATGCTGACCAAGGTTCCTTCCGATACTCCAAACTATTTTTCTATGCGTCCTCTTCCCTCTTCTGAGAAGGGTTCTCTAGTCGGGGACTCGATCGAGTCAGCGTACCAGAAGTGGAGTCTTAGCAGGTCCCTAGGTAAGGATTTCAAGAGTCATTGTTTGCAGGAAGCGAATGCCCGCTGCTAGCTGTCTCTCTTGCCTTAGCGTCCACAGTACAATCAGCCGGCAAAGCTGAGTCACAGTCTGTTGCAGCACGAGCCTGGCGGTGGTTGACTTCAAATAGTAGGATGACTCACGTAGAGAAGTTTAACAGGTATCCGAATGCGTCTCCACCCGTAATATTGCTCGGCTCAGGAGTACGTCGTCAGTCGACGTGAACGTAACCCGCTGCTCTGGCGATCCGATACCCAGGAAGGAGGCCAGACGTGGCCTCGCTGTGCCGACCCAGACTTCGTAAACCTGCGACTCGTCTAGAGAGCGCCGTTTCTCAGAAAGCCTGCACCTGCGCCGGCAATCTCAGGTCTCACTCCACGAGGACCTCTGTTTGGATGACGCTAGGCGAAATTCGGGGACTGCCATCCATGCGTTACAGCGTCGGCAGGTCGGCAAGAAGGTCCGTCACAACAACGAGGCCAACGTATCGTTTTTTCAACCGTAACAGAAGATAAGACATGCGCTCCAGGATGCTTCAGGTGGTCCACTATTCTCGAAAATTCCAAATGCAACTGCCTGCACGATCTTCAATAAGGTCACCTACAAGGAAAGTACGCAATGTCCTTTCATAGAGCAGCGTAGGTAAAGTTTAATGTTTAAGGCCACACCTACAGAGAAAAGAATACCCCTTCCTTCCATCGTGACGTCATGTGATCACTGTTGACAGGGGCGCCCTTATTTTACAAGAGCGTGGTGACGTTTTGATGGGATTTAGGGTAACATGGAATATATTTAGAGGTCGAGGTCTTCTTGCATAACTCGTCAGTCAGACAGGATGTCAAAGAACGGACCGCGGTCAATCCTTGATGGAACGTTTTGTGAGCACACTAAACACTCCTCTTCGTCCGGAACCACTACCATCAAGGCAAAGTGCCAAACTCGCGGAAAAGTAATTTCGGGATAAAAATTCCACTTCAAACTTCAAGCTTGATCTTAGTTGGCGTCTTAAACAAATTTGAAAAATGTATTGCGTATCTGTATTTCAGTATTTGCATTTCTGCCCTCCCTAAAATTCATTCCTGTGTTTTCATTTCTCAAGACTTTTTGCCTCTTTTTTAAAGCGTATTTCCGATACGTATCGCGATACATATTACAGATATATTTGAGTATCAGTATTTTAGCTTTTATTTTTATGTATCCCAATATTTGCATTTCCAAATACTATTTTCAGTATTTCTGCCCAATCCTGCATTTCGCATATTGTCTTTTTGGTCGAACTCGCGTACTCTTCTTGCCTTTTCAGCTTGCGACGCCTCAAAATCAGAGATATGTAACGAATTACCACGTTCATGGTGATCATGGGAGGATTATCAACATCCTCCTTGGTTCACTCAACGAATTTTAAAAAAAGTATGACAAATATAATCCTTAGAGGAGGGGAATAAGGGGGAAAAATGGACAAACCCAAATCTCCAAATTCAACTAGGTGACTAGTGCTCGATAGAAAAAAATCCGCCTTGTCCTTGTATCGGACCTGGAACCTCTCCGCTTCCAGAGGAGCGTTCTACCAACTGAGCTAACCAGGGGTGCTATTCTGGTCACAAACGGTCACGTTCGTGTTTCTCGAAAACTCCTCCCCCTACGAACCGCGCGCTCCTATTGGCCACAGCCCGCGCGATAATTCCACGCGGTTTCTATGGGAACGTTCGCGAAACACGAAAGCAACCGTTTGCCGTAACTGTCGCTCTTCGTGTTCGGACAGTGACGACAAAGTGACGTATGACCACGTCCGACCTACGTAGCACATAGCGGAAGTCGCGTAACTAGATTAACTGCGGTATTAGTCGACACACCGTACTCTCTGTTTCACTATGAGTGCGAGCTAGTGCGGGTGTAGGAGCTACAAGAACGTGCACCGAGCTTTCAACGTCCCTGTCGGGCAGGCGCGCTTGCGCAGTGCAAGCCAACGTTCGTGCAAGCATCGTTCGGGTACAGTGAACTAGAATATAGGGGTAGTGGAAAAAGCGTCGGCGCCGACCCATCGGCTGTGTGAAGCCAGAAGTGTAGACTGCCGCGAGTGGCGCTGTTGTCGAAATCCGGAGGACTTGGCTACTGTAACATGGGATATGGCGTCGCGTACGTTCTCAGATGGTTCCTGTGGTGTCTGTGGTCGTTTTCGCGATTTGTTTTCGTGAATGTCAAGGGCTTGGCATTGTGATTACATAGGTTCGAGTCTTGTCGCTAAGCAAGTGAAAACGAAGAGAAAGAAGACGGATCCACACCGCTACGCGCCAGCATGCAAGACTGGTTACCCCGGTTTTCACTACATTGCCCAAGTAAGCATTAAACATTAATTCATAGACGTTGAAACACCCATAAAGCATACATAGGCCACACTAATGAACCGCTAAGATCAAAAACAGCTAAGCTTGGCGCGAACTTCGCTGGCAGGAATGCTCCGGAATCGAACACCAGCGCTACCTGGTAGGTTCTACACGAAGCGCCTCACCTGGAGGCCGGCTATTTTTCCACTACTTCTATTCTAGTTCACTGTAGTTCAGGGCGATGTGCTCGTGCTTTTAACTTCTGCTTCTATTGCACGAAGGGGAACAAGCTCTCGGCAGGATTCTAGAGCGTAGAAAATGGCGGCGATGCTTGTTGCGCAACGATCTCTCGACCAACGCGTACATATGACGGGTTTTCCGCGAGCACCCGGCTGCCTTCGCGATGCACGACGACTGTTTCTGACGACAATACCGCTTGTCGATAAGCACCGTGTGATCGCAGTGTGACCAGCTTCGCGACGAGAGACGGCGCCGATGAGAGATGATGACCGTCGAGCAGCAGCAGACTAATTGAATCGCACTGATATTTTTCGCAGCGGGGAACTACAACCTATTGGAAAATCCGGCAAAAACTTCCAGTGACATTTGGTGGAAACGGGTTAATTTCCACTCATTTTCACCAGAAACCTACGTAGTTTACCAGTTTTTTGGTGGAAATATTACCGGCCGCCATTTTCACTTACCAGATTCCGGTGTACGTTTTACCGGAGTCACTCTCGGTTAAAATCCGGCAAAAACTTCCCGTGACATTCAGTGGAAACGGGTTAATTTCCACTCATTTTCACCAGAAACCAGCGTCGTTTACCAGTCTGTGGTGGAAATATTACTGGAAGATGCTTTCGGTGAAAGTTTTGCCAGAACCATTTTCGATTACCCGTCGCTGGAATCCTACCGGAAGCCACTCTCCGTTTGCCAGACACCGAACTTCACTGGCGGTAGCCGACGAAGGGGAACGGCTAAAGGCAAGGAAGCCAAGACGAGCATGGGGACTAGCTGAGTTTGTAATGGTGGCCGCCAATGCAGTAGCATTCTCGTGAGTGCGTGTTTGAGCTCGAGACGACGTTGCAATCCCGCAAGAAGTGCGTGCAGCGAACAGTTTTGACGATCCAAAAGGTGAGCAGCGATCACCGGCAACGTGCTATTTGCGACAGGCAAAAGTCGGGGCAGAGCAGGTACGAGACCGCTCGGGCGGCATTCTCGTGAGTGCGAGTTTTAGCTCGGGACGACGTTGCAACCCTCAAGAAGTGCGTGCAGCGAACTGTTTTGACGATCCAAAAAGGTGGGCACTTTCACCCGTTTTCATTCGAAACCAGTTTACCTGCAGCCATGTCCGAGATTATTTGCCTGCGAACGGATTTTGCTGTAATTTCATCGGCATCGGGTTTCCAGATTTCGCTGGAATGTCACCGCCAGCCACTTTCGATTCCCAGGCGACCCGGTTTTAATCTTACCGAAACGGGTGACTCGCTTCCCTGTTTACCGAACTTCACTCAAAGCCGACACGAGGAGTGGTAGCCGAGGCGAGCCGGGGACTGAGCGTCCTTGGTGCCTCGCTCCAATCGTTTTGCTGACTTTTCTTATTTTTTTTAAAGAAAACCGGCTTCTTTGTCCGTCAACGAGCAACGGCCGGCCAGGAACGAACGCTCGGTCTCGGATTCTCGTTCCATGTGTGCGACCTGTATCTTCCAGAGCAGCTGGGTGTGCAGATGAAAAGAAAATATCTTTCAGTGACCTGTTTCTTACCGCCTCTTTGTCCGTCCGGCTTCAGAAGCATCCAGCGAGCGAAAAAGACTGTGCCCAAGATTTCTCAACGTCGGCGAATGTTCGTTTCGCGCGTTCGTGGTTTTCGCTAAGCGTGCTACTGACGCAGGTGCACCGCGGCGGCGGCATCAGGGACGACATCGTGATTGTGCCCGGGATTTCTCAACGGAGGCGGATGTTCGTTTCGCGCGTTCGTGGTTTTCGCTAAGCGTGCTACCGACATTCCGCTGCACCCGCGGCGACGACATCAGGGACGACATCGTGATCTGTGCCCGTGATTTCTCAACGGCGGCGGATGTTCGTTTCGCGCGTTCGTGGTTTTCGCTAAACGTACTACTGAGATCATACGTGTGTGTGTCCGTGTGGTGCACCTGCGGCGGTTTTATTACCGTACGTCTAGGAATTTACCCAGCGGCATTGTAAGTACGCTTAGAAAGATATCTTTTGCGACAAAGAACTCGTTTGTTCCTATTTGGTCCGATTGCTTTTGTCTACAGCTGTGCAAATTGTTTCACTGGTATCGACCCGGTTAAATAGATACATAGAACCTTCAGGTCTCTGTGGACTAACCACTTTTATTGTTACCGAATCGTCCAGCATCTGGTAAACATGCACCAACCACGGTTCACAGGCTTCCTCCTAAATGGCTTCCGTTGACTTCCGAAAAAGAAAGAAAAACACTATGAATTCCGGCCAATCTTGAACAGTTTGCCAGAGTCTTTGCTGAACTTGTTATCCTTTCGTGCGGTAAAACGGGAATGTAGAGAATGGTGCCTCACGCTCGCGCAATAATGATTATATCATTACTTAGTGCGTATTCGTTGCCCACATTCCTACGTTATTGTCGTTTGTTTGTTTTGTTTCTCTAGTGTTCACTGTGTCATGGTATTTTATTGGCTGCCTGGTCTCACATACAAGCATCTTTGCTTTCGTGGGCCAGCACGCACACATGTATTTTTCGAAGATAATAAAGATATTATTATATGGTAATCTTCTGGTAAATTGTGGCTTTACTGGAAGCGAAAAGAGTCCCATAATCCAGTAAAATAGATTTTTACTGGAAATAAACTTCCGGTAGAAATCCGGTGACATTCGGGTAAAAAGCCGGTAACATTCCTGTAAGCCAGCCGGTGACATTCCAGTAAAAAATCCGGCGACATTCCGGTAATCTACGGCTTTACTGGAAGTGAAAACAGTCCCATAATCCAGTAAAATAGACTTTTACTGGAAATGACATTCCGGTAAAAAATATTTTTCAATAGGGAAGGGCGCGGTTTCCACCTATGATCACATAGCTAATGCCCAGGGGATGGTGATCAGAGCCGTGACGGCTGTCGCGAGTGTCACTGTCAACCGGCTGGGAAGAGACGGCTGGGTCGACAAAACCCCGGACCGAGGCAGCTGAGGCATGTGCGAAAGAAGGCTTTTGTCGCCACCACGACAAGCACATCGACGTCGTGGGGTGCGTTGACTGAACCTAGAATCTAACTGAAACCATCATCATCGGTCTGAAGGAGACCGTCACCGTTCTGAAGGACTCCAACACTTTGACGCAAACACCACTTTGCCATTAACAACTTGGTGGTAATTGTTGACGTTAAAACTTCAGGGTTTCTACCGCTTCGAAGTTAGTGCACGCTTAGTACTTATGTCTTCAGTTTACCATTTCTTACGGTTTGTAGCTACTGTCAATCACGCAATAAAATCTGGATGGGTTGCTGATGGCATTTTATTGTATCAATTCGATATTTTACCTTTTCACACAAGCTTCTGGAATTGCATGTCAGTCATCGGACAGTCATAAGAAACACTTTTCTATGCCCTGCAATGAACTACGAACAGGTGTGCCCTCAAATGAATCGTTAGTTGTTTAGACTGCAGGAGTTTAGTCTGACAGAGTATGGTAACATTGTTACCCACTGTAGACTAGAAATGTAGCCAGTGCAATCTTGTGGATGGTTGTCATCTCCGTGACCAAGAAAAACAATAAAAATATAATTGTCCTACATTCAACACACGTGTGTTCAGGTTATGATACCAATTAAATAGATTGTCGTTTCAAAAAGTGACAGTAACTCATTGAAATTAAAGAGTAGTGTGAAGCTTGATTTTTGAAATTTGCCTGTGATGCAGAGCAAATACGCACAGTTGACTTATCACCATCAAGCATAAAACGACAAGCGGAAGAAGAGTAGATGTGTGAAGGAAAAGCCAGAATATGTGCTAAAAAAAGAACTGCTACGTAACGTGAAGAATGTCAGCAACTATCTTGCCATTATGGTACGAGCTCAATGGCCATTCACATGCTTAGGGCAGCCTGTGAATGTAGGATGCTCCCCTTATGGTATCAGCGAGTGGCGAAGCTAGGCCGGGGGTGGGGGAGGGGTGAGGGGGGCGGATTATGGGGCTTCGCCCCTCCCACCCTTAATCCGGCGGGCACTAGAATATACACACAAATCCCCCCCCCACCCGAAGTCATGAACATCCCAGTCACCTCAACCTCCCTCCACCCTCACCCCTCAAAAGTTCCTGGCTACGCCAGTATACTATCAAGAGCACTCAATAGATAGTCAACATTATCAAGATAAGCGAAATTTTCTTTATTTTATGCACCATATAGGCAGTGTTTCTGTCTTTATATGCATGCAGGCAAAGCACGCACAGTAGAAAACTCTTGTGTGAAGGCTGCGTTCACAATGCGGTCCCTGTCAAACTTTCAAGGCGTTAACGAATTCCACAAATAAAATTTTCAACGAAACGCGTTAGTTTTGCAAAACGCTGGCAAACGTACGTTGCGATTTACATTATTCACCTTTGTCGTCCGTTGAATCAGCAGTCAGCACTACACAAACCTCAATGAGCTTGTCGTTTGTTTTCTTGCCGTTGGGGCGATCACTGGCGGTCGTGGCGGCGGCACAATTCCTTCTCAGACCGTTGGCTGCTGCCTCCGTGTTCGCGGAAGCGTCGTTCACTTTGTGTCAAGGTGAGGTTTTGAATCTTTGGCGCATGGCAACGCTGAATGAAGGTCTATTACCGTATTCATAATCTCAGCAAGGCGGCCGTCCGAGCCACAACAACACCACCACTTTCAAGCTTCATAACACCGGCACAAATAGAAGCCAAGTCTTGTATCTCGCCAAGTGTTATATCGGAGACGTTGAACGCCAGCTCACTGTGCTCTTTGACCCGGTACTGCCGCCGAATGGGCTCATCAAACAGCACGAAAGCATTCGTGTGCGCGTTGATCAAGTGACCGATCGCATGTCAAACCCCAGCCGCGGTCGATCCGACGAGCATCGCGGCCATGTTCTTTCGAGTTTCTCTCGCCAAGGGTACGGTTGTCGAGTTAAAACAATGCAAATACTCTCGTGCATTCTTGTTCTTACGTCATTTTGTCGTCACAACCCGAACTCGAAAAATGACTGTTAGCGGCAAACAGAGGCTTTCTAGTTTCACGAACGTTTCCATGGCCATGGCAAATAGCGTTGAATCGTCACGCGAAATGAAGCCAATGGGATAGCGAGGTACCTATGTAGGGACGTGTAAAACGTGGAAGCCGTTTTTTATTTTTTTGCACGAGCTTTTCTGCAAATAAAAAATACGTAAAAAAGACTGCCCGAGATTACGCGGTCGCGTCCATTTCTTCGGCGCCGAAAGAGAAGAGCATGGCTGTGGGGACTACCGTCGTAATCACTGCAGTGAGCAAAGGGTGCAAAGCATTATTAAAACTGCCCGAAGAAACTTTCCTGCATCATCCACAGCATGTTCACAACCGGTGCACACTGCGTCGATCTCATGACTTGTCATATATTACCACAGAGTCGTCGTCAGTTTGGAGTCTCTTTCACAGGCAAACAGGACATTTCATTTGCAGCTTATGTTCAGGGCGGCTTCACAAAGGATGATCGGTGTTGCAGCGTGCCTTCACATAATATTTTCTTCTCGTAATGCCAACGTACCGTGCAGAAACAGGGAAAGCAACGACGCAAACGAGACACGAACACCACAAGGTCGTTACCGCGGTTTTCGCCATGTTTGTTTTCAAAGACCGTAGCGAAAGACTTCAAGAGAACAAGCAGAGATATCTTAGCAAAATTTACTTTACGTCATAATTATTGAAATAATCTTTCGTATTTTATAAAAGGATTATATTATTTTTCTCTGTTTCCTTCCATTTTCCGGAAGGTAGCCTTTTCTCTGTTATGCGCTCGTTCTAACTCCCGGAGGAAAGAAAGAAGATAACAAAAAGAACAGGGGGAAATGCGGGGATTTCTGCACCCCAACTGCGTGGACACGTCATCGCGACGTAGGGGGATCGTCAATTTCTAGCTGACCGCGTGCGTGAACCTGAACGTTGGGGCGGAGCCTCAAACAAGAATCTTTCTAGTTTGAGGCTCAGCCCTTCTTTCTCGATACGTCACAACTAGAAAGGTACCGTTTGCGACCAGAATATATCACCCCAGGAGTTAGATGTCAGTAGGGCAAACGTGTTTTATCAGCTGCCGCCAGTCTCACACCAAGAAGAGTGAACGGCTGGCATTTCTAAGGTTATGACGATAATGCATTTAAATGCAAAGGCTCAAGCGAGCTGGACAGGAATAACGAAAATGATCCCAGGAGAAGAAGAAAAAGTGGGACAAAGAACAAACAGAAATCTCCAAACACCACTATACCCCGCTTCGCCTTATGTTGTACCGCAGCCAAGGGTAGAAGCGCGAGCTCATAGCTTTGGTAGCTGCCCTTGGTGCACGAGAGCTTGTGCCGCTGAGATGTGCCCTAGAGCAAGGAGCTCGCGCTTGTAGCCTTTTCTGCGGTACAACACAAGATGTAACAGAGCATAGGTGACCGTGGTGCGCGGCCGAAAACTGTACCAGTCACCTAGCTGTGTTTGGAGATTTGTGTGTACCAGCCACCGAGCTGTGTTTGGAGATTTGTGTTTGTTTTTTGCACGCTCTGTTCCCCTTCTCCAGGATTTTTGTCGTCATTCTCGTCTAGCTCTCTTGCACCTTTGCATTTAATTGCATTATCGCGAAGAAACGTACGTCGTTTCGCCACAAATAGATGGTAAATCAAAGTAGGCCTTTAAGAAAAGGGCTCCTGGCCGGCGCGATGTTCAGCGTTCGTGTGTATGGCACGTGATTTGGTCCTTTTACAGAGCAACTAACTTTTTCGTCTGACGTGCGCATGGCACGTCAGCCGAACCCAGCTAACGCAGTGGACACGAGAACTACGTCACTCGGACGTATGCGTTCCTTCACATGTAATCCGTCAACGAATATTTGGATTCGCGTTAGTGGCCAATGAATGACATGACGGCGCTTAGCATCACTTACGAAGACAAATTATAGGGTGTGTTTAAAAAGCACAGAGGAAGCTCGGACAGGTTGTACTAAAATTGGAAGATGTGTCGACCGCTTCGGCCTCTTCATAGAAGCTGGGTGTCGCGTTGCACAAATCTGCCGCAGGGGCCTTGGGTGGCGCTGCCTGTCACAGCGGGGCCAGGAGGGCCGTCGGGACTGTTTAGCGAGGCTGGCTTGGGACGTGTTTATGTGACTCTTCTTATTTTGCGTAGTGTGGGAAGCGATGCAATATTGTGTGGCTGCTTTCAGCGCCGAAGAGGAAAGCGACTCACAAAGATGTAAAATACTGTAAACAAAAAAACAGAGCGGTGCTCTTTCGAGCCGGAGTACAGCGTGGGTTACAACACATGCAAACAGAAACACTCATTCTATTCGACTCCAAGCAATCTCCTGATTCATGCGAAGACATTTATTTCGGAACGAAACTAAAATAAGAAGCTGGTGTAGAAAAACAAATAGAAGTATTAGAAGAATGTGTGACTTGTGTGACATGTCGAAGAGCACAAATTTCTCCAAGTGGTATTGCTCTTCAATAAAAACAGCGCAGAAGTTGCTCCATTTATCTCGTCACTCTTGGTGTTTATCTGTCCATAATAACAATACTCCCCAAAAATCGCAGCGCTCCGAAAACACCTTAATATTCGGAGTACCCGTAATATAACTTTCTTATCACCGTGTTCTCGGAACTCCGTTGCTGCTCAGCCATGTCAGAAACGAAGTATAACGTACCGTAAAAAAGCCAAGAAGAAAAAAAACGCATAGTCGTTATTTTATGGAACTCGGTCGGAAAAACAAACAAACATTTATTACGATAATGGCGTCACAGTGCGTTTACTTCGCGTCCCCGACCGAGTTGATCTGGACAGTAAGGGTAACGGCAACGATATCACAAACCATGTTTTAAGATGCGACACTGGAGCACGAATGCAACTTAATCAATCTCACTCATATCCTTCTTTGTTTTTTGTACGTATATGTGAGGGCTGCATGTGCCCATCACCGCTGAGATTAACTCATGGAGTGGCAGAGATCCATAAGCTTTGGTAATATGAGGAGATTGATGGCGGCTTCTTGCTGCAATATCGCAGTTCACCGTGGATGGGCTCTCGAAAGAAACGAAGAGAGAGAGAAAGAGAGGAAAAGCGAGATAAAGAAAAAAAAAAAACTACGATAATGGAGAGTCTCGGAACTTAGTCCGAGCCTATGACTCAAACAGATTACACTGAGAGGAATCGGTGAGGAATAAAATAAGACAGATTAGAAAGTTAAAGTGAGAAAAAAGGATGAGGTGCAACAACAAAGATCGACTTTTTATATGATCGTATTCAGAGTTTTAGTAGTTTGTCCCGGTGACTGTTATGGTGTATTCGCAGGACGGAGTTTCGTCTCGAGGAGAAGAATAAACGTCATCTAGTTTTGAGGTCACGTGCTCCGCGTCACGATGTTCGCTGATCCCCCGAGCTCGTGGCGTGCTCGCGGAGACCCCAGGAGAATCTGTGACAGGCCTAAAGAATATACGCCGCTCCGTCGGTATCCGTCGGAGCGGTCGGGCCCCCGCATTTGTCCCTCTGCTTTTGGGGAGGGAAATGATGAATAGCTTTGAAGCGTGGGGTGCCTTTTCTTTATTATGTTTTGCCTGCCTTTTTGTTTGATGAGCCCCAGAAAGTCGCCAGCAGGCTTGAAGAGCGGGGTGTCTTTTCTTATTCTTTTTTCAGCTGCTTTTTGTTCAATGAGCCCCCGAAAGTCGCCAACAGGTTTGCGAAAAGAAAGACTCCGGCGACCCAACTACATACGACTCCGTCGTGCGAGTGCTCGCTTGGATTTTCTCCACTGCCTCCTCCTTCCCGTGCCGTTACCTTCTTAGCTCTATGACGTACTCGGTTTTCTCCGGGGATAAAGAGCGTAATACACCATTATTGGCGATATTAACCATGTGTTTTCGAACCTACTTTTGTGGCTTGGTCTCTCGATTGCCGGCCGCTGTGAAGGTCTGATTCGCTTCGAGTAGGCTGAAGGGCAAACCTGACGCCGCAACTTTTTCTTCTATTGGTAACGTGGCGTCGATTTAGCTGGAGTCGCCAACAACGACACTCTGCCCACGACTTGACGCCTGCATCATAGCGTTTTCGGGTATGTCTATCGGAGATGCCGGTGCACTTCACCAAAACTTCCTATTGTTATCAAACGTTGCTATCAGACAGCAAAAATAAATCGACTATATAGAATTTTGCATCGCTTATCACCCGTGCGAAACATTCCGAGTCCCTGAGCCATGGACGCATGCGCAGCGTCTGATATGTCGCACGGCAGAGCAACAGCGCATGCTCAGAAGGCGTTTCGCAGCCCAGCAGACAAAATGGCAGAGAGCAGAAGGCGATTTTTCACAAAGGTCTATTTAGTTCCTCGAAGAATGAAGCGAATTTGCATGGCGTGATCTCACACCTTACTGTAAAACAGGGAAATTTCCGCTGGGCTGGTATTGGTTCCTCTGCCTTGCAAAGAGTCTGGCCGTCTTACGACGGAGTTTCTTCTCGAGGAGAAGAATAAACGTCATCGAGTTTTGAAGTCACACAGCAAGACCTTTTCTGGTCTTGCTGATGAAAATCTCGAACTATACAGGGTGTCACAAAAAAAAAATTACAGCGTTTTTTTTGTTGCAAAAATAAACTAGGCATGGCCGAACGCTCATTCTCTGCCCAAATTTAGCGCTAGAGGTCACAACCAGATGCCAAAGTTTCAGCCCGATCCGATGCCTCATTCAAAAGTTATAAGTGATTTTCTGAAAATTTCAATGGGAAAATAAAGCCCATTTTTGCCCGTTTTCGATTTCTGGTGCCATAGAACCCATTGTATTCGAAAACTCCGTCGGCCGCCATTCTCCCATCGAACTTCTCAGAAATCACTTATAACTTTTTGAATAAGGTATCGGATCGGGCTGAAACTTTGGCATATAATTGTGACCTCTAGGGCTACCTTTGAGCGGAGAATGAGCATTCGGCGGTGCCTAGTTTATTTTTGAGGTAAAAAAAACGTGTAAATTTTATTTTGTGACAGCCTGTACTTCGTTTCAACTTAAGTCCAGACGCAACCGAAGCTACGAGCTAATGGGACCTCAGGCATTGTTCAAAATTGAAGTCACTAAACCATTTATGTTTGATTGACTCAGTGATGATAGAAAACTTACAAAAACACGGCGAACACCATGATGGTGCAATTTTGACGCTCCCTGATTGGTCCCCTCAGCTCGTACCATCTGCTGCGTCTGAGTACTCCGGCATTTTCGTCATTTTCCCCGATTTGCATAAAAATGTACTGAACACACCAACACACCAACGACACCAATAGTAACCCAAAGATTGCTTCAATATATTATTTTTTCGCCAAAGTACTGAATTTACAATTGTGTTCCTTGCGGTGCTTTTTTTCTTCCTTTTTTCCAAACTGAAAGTTTTTATTGGCAACAATAAAAAAGTGACGTCTGGCGAAGGCAGAGGTTCACTCTTTGGACTGTAGGCTCTGCTCCCAACTGATTACAAGCAGTTTCATGGTGTCGAATGACTGATTTGGAAGCTCGCTCTAGCACCCGCGCAGCAGCACGAATCAAATGCTCAAAATCGTTCATGTGTAAACTGCCCGCTCGACCTGCAAACCTGTCTTCCAGTGACATCACGGCACTTAAAAGTGCGGTTATATTTGAATCTTACTTTTAGCGTCATTTTCGCTTTCCGATTTCACAAAAACCTTTCTGAATATTGCGATCAGTGGCGTCACGAGCGTCAGCGGCCACCGGGGCGGTAGCCCGCCGCGACACCCCCCCCCTCCCCGGCCTCGCGTTGCCCGCCAAGACTTACCCCCCCCCAATCCGCTCTCGCGTGGCCCGCCGCGACTCCCCTACCCCCTCCCCTCCCCCTCCGCTCTCGTGGCCCGCCGCGACACTTCCCTGAGCGCTGCACCCGGGGCGGTCCGCCCCCCCCCCCCCCCCCCCTCTCCCCCCCCCCCTCTTGTGACGCCACTGATTGCGATACTGAATAGCATACCGGAAATGGGTAAAGACCGGTGATTCCGGTAATATATATTTTCGAGGGAGTTCAAATTATCGCCGGAATACCCCTTGAAGGTGGAACGAACTATAGCAAGTTCTCTTCTGATGCCTAGAGAAACAAAGGGCCGGTTTGAAGAAGATTACTCACGTAGTAAGAAGTCGCAATTCTTTTAGCTTTCGCCGTTAGCCCTATACTTGGTTTCAGCAAAGACCGAAAGAAATCGGCACCACGGGCTAATCGGACCAATCAAACAGAGCAAAAAAAGCAACGTCGTGGTGTTCGGCATGTTTCTGTACGCGTTCTATCATCGCTAAAACAACCAGGTAAAATAAATTCCCAGTGAATTGTGCTTTTAGCATGTGTATTCGTGGCGGTATACGTGTTCGGGCCTTTGATTCCGCCCGAAGAAACGATAATAGGAAGTATAGTATGCCAAGATCAATATTCGACCGCATCGATATATTCCATGGTGCTTCATTGTTCCTCTTAGTACGATGTATTGCTTTGTAACTTTAGATGGCAAAAACACGGGACGACATAAAATACACCTGCAAATAGCGTCTCAAAAGGGCGGCGACGCACCGGTTAAGGTGCAACCCCTCCCTGCATGACGTGATGGTCCTTTTTTAATGGTTTATAACTTTTTATTTGTATTCTACAGTCATTAAGGTCATTCCAAATTAAATAACTGTTTTTTTTCAAATCTACATTGACGTCTCTATATTACAATAAATTTTAGTTGTTTGTATAATATACAGTTTTTAAAAACCACAGTCTCTAATATTGAGAAAAATGATTTCTCGGGTTATAGCGTACCATCCTCAATGATACTTTAAGTAAACGATTGGTTGGATATAATACATTGAAAAAGCGTGAAACAAATTGTACAGATAAGGCATATTTTAAAGTTAAAAATAAAGTTCAATACGGTATTATTTCTTCATGTTATAAAAACGGAGTCACGTAAGCTAATCAAAATTACGAGACATTAAATTACGAATTATTGTTCGACATAAGATTTTCCAGAGCTTTCATGTTAATATATCACGCGTGCAGAGTGTTATTAGACCTCAAACTTTTTTCAATTCAGCTTACGGCAGGTTCCAGTTTCTTAATATAAAATACAGACGGCGACACGTGTTCAAGAATAGATTGATGTTCATTTTCCGTCGTGTGACGCTATAGGAACGCAACGTGAAAGACAAAAAAGCACCAGCTGTTAGGGCGTGAAATGCCTGGGTGCCAGCAGTGAATGAGCCAGAGATGTCAGAACAACACGCGCGTGACTGCGGGTGCACCACAGCTGCTTTTGCGCGTGTTCTACTGTGCGCCGGTACACATGCCTGACGCGATCCAAATGAAATGACGTCATGAAAGCGATTTAGCCAACTGAGATTCCGCCATGTATGCAAAAACAATTTAATGTTTTTTTATCAATTGCACAAATCATTTTCGCAATCAAACTATGCTCGTCGGAATAATTCGAAAATATTTTATTTCATAACCACCTCGGTTGGCTTTTCTTTTAAGTGGCAATGATATTGAAACAAAACACAAAATATTAAAAGGTCTCAGTGGCTTTGAGTCAACGCGCCTGCCTGTGAATTCATATTTGTCGGTTGTGAATACCGACGGAGGCGCCCACAATATTACGGAGACCAATCTGAGATTTCAGTTGCACGTCAAAAGACCTCCATATTGCCAAAATAAAACATCAGTTTCTTTTTTTTCTGTTTTGCTGGGGCGTGTTAGATAATTACCATTGGTTTGGCTTGTAAATGCCTAAGACCTCTAAATTCGCTTCGCTTTACCTTAATTCAGAGCGTAGCCAACGATACGGAGTTGATGAGGCGACTGAAGCAGCGTCAAGAGCGCGAGTCAAGCAGTTCGTTCTCTTTCGGTGCCTGTACGGTCGGGCTAAAC
>JAZHYW010012350.1:0-19832 GCA_037355805.1 Ixodes ricinus
ACCCCCGAATTCATAGATGTGACTTCAACTGAAGCCGAACTTCGACTTGCTCAAGTCCGCCTCAACACCAAGTTCGACTTGAAAACGCCCAAGCTGGCTTTTACGTTTCATAGACGCTCCCGCGAACTTCCTTCGTCAAGTCCCGTTCAAGTCGCGAGCGCTCGCGCTGCTTCCCGCCTGGGAGCGAGATTAGGTTGCAATTTTTCTCTTAAAAAGCGTTTCACACTTCAAAAGAAGTTGCTTCTTAAAATTTTCTTCCTAGCATGTCTTTACGAAACGCAAATCGTCAAAGATGCTGTTTCGCAGGTTTCGAAACTAATGTCGTACGCGTTTTCTAGACAAATACGCTTTTCCGTCTAGCAACGTTGGCTCATTTGAGTGATGGCTCCTGGCCTGTTTGTTTTCGTTTCGCTCGTTGGCGTCCCTCGCTTGTGGACATATTTGGCGTCATGTGAGTTTCGACGTCTCCTTCATTATGAAAACTCGGGAGAAGCTTGAACTAGGATTCACTGAAGACGAGAAACAAGTGCTTATCTGGGTTCAACAAGCATGAAAAGGTATTCGAGTGAGTGCCCGACTCCGGTGCCGCGTCCACACGCCTCAACGAGAAAGTTTAAAATCCTCATAGGATCTTCCTACGGGACTCTAATAACGAAAAAGCGCTTGGAACTCCCGATGCGGAAGGAAAAGGACTACAAATTGAAGCGGTGCTCAAAGCAGGTAAGTGTTCTACAACATTTCCTCATTGCAAACTGTGCGGCGTAGTACTCTCGGACATGTAAACTGTAAACTATGCGGCCTGGCCTAAGCGCTCTTTCGGCTGTTTTAAACGTTATTTTGTGATGCTTACATGTTTCTACAAAGGCTTGTTTTAATGGGCGCCCCTACATAAAGCGTTGGGCGCGGTGCCTGTGCTTTCGGTGATCGAAACCAGGAAGTAGCTACCGGGCATCATTGTTTTCGCAGCTATGTTTACCTCGTCGGGCTTTCACGGGCAAAAACTCAGGCCCAGAAGATGTTGTGCATGAGGCAGTGGAACTGTCACTGATGTTTGGTGCGCAGAGGCAGGGTTGTTAACCTTCTGTAATCAAGAAAGCTCTTTTTAAAATTTTAATTTTTCTAATTTCTATTTGATCATTTCGGCTGTTAATAGTCTCGACGCTGCCACTCTCTCATTTGTGACAGTCATGGATTGAAGTCAAACCATTTTATATGATTTGCAGAAGTCTCGATCCTCCCTAAAGATGAAGTCCAGGAGCAGGAGTAGCACGTTAGGAAATATTAGCTTTGTGGTCACATATTGTATATTTCATATAAGTGCCTTACATAAACTTTTCCTCTTTTTTTCTTTTTTTAGGAGGGGAACTACTTTTCATCCAGTGAATGCGGTCTGGGCTGGACATAATTTCCAGGCAAGTAAATGAGCATGGTCATGTTGTGGCAGAGAATCATATGTGCCCCCTGTCCACAGCGAGTCAGTAGTCTGCTGCTGCAGCCAATGGTGCACTGGTAGGAAGGGGAACCCTCTGTTGAGCAGGAGGAAGACGAAGTAACGAGGGACATGAGTAAAGCGCTCAAGCTGTTGAATGCAGCTGCATGCTGTGGTGTCGTAAAAGGGCACTTTAGGGCTTGGGCGACTTCCTGTTAAATGTCTATCGAGCATTACAGGTCGGTACCCATTGTCTTCTCATAAATGAGTGACTATGATGCCTGGGAGCACCACATCAATGTCAGCAATGCTGCAAACGAGTGGACTAACAGCAGAAACATCTCTTCCCGCTGACGTGACTGCAGAAATTTGCTTTTATGGCCTACCGGCGTCTGGATGTGGAAGGCCGCTCATCGCTCTTCCGCCTCTGCGACCATATCTCAGAGCTGCAGTTGCTTCACTGATTGAAAAGTTGTGGCTGCCCAATTCTGCATGCGACACACTGTTCCAGAGATTGGTATGACATGTTTCAGTACGGCCAGACATTCTACCTGTTCATAAAAACATATGCCAGGCTGTTTCAAGACAACTGTGACACCCTGATCGTTTGTCGAGTTCAGCGACAACCATCGGTTCGTCGCTGTACTCTTCAGTGCCGTGTTTATTTGGCTGCTCGAACATCTTTGGCTACGGCAGTAAATGCTCGCACCACTGTAATTATTTAATAGGAAGTCATTTATGACCCGAGCCGTTTTTGTATGACCATGGCCCTCCTCTCGTGTCCTCGTCACATTGTTTTTCTTCTGCGCCACACATCCATGAAGCTTGTGACACACTAGTTTGCATTCACAAGCTTACGACTCGCATGACGTCTAAGCTTGGAAATATATAAGCACCTTGGGAAGGCTGTTTAGTGACTATGAAGATTTGCATAAACTGGAAAACCTGATGACTGAATTTAGGTGGTTAGTTGGCCGAGTTGGTAATGATTGAAGATGGTTAAATTTGTGCACAAATAGAAAGGAACAGAGGAGAGAGAGAGACAAGCACAAACTCACAATTCAATGTATTGAAAAAAGAAAAAGGACAGCCAGCAGTAACAGCTCAAGCCGAGGCCGGTGTGGCCTCGGCTCGAGCTGTTACTGCAGGCTGTTCTTTTTTCTTCCTTCAATACATTGAATTGTGAGTTTGTGCTTGTCTCTTCTCTCTCCTCTGTTCCTTTCTATTTGTGCACAATTTTAAACTGATGACTGAAATGCACTCAATGTGGACCACTGGGAGATAATTTGTTCACCAGCACAGCTGTTTCCTAGATATAAGCACAAGCTTGCACTCCTTCCATTTTCCTCAACTGCCAAATGTATGTGCAGCATTTGCTGTAGGCTATACAAGGTTGGTCAGAATGATTTTTTTATAATTTAGCATCTCAAATATCCGTAAACAAAACTTGGAGTCTTTCAGGGCCTCTAGATGTGCAGTGCCACCTCCAGAAAATTATTTTGTGTTTGCCCGTCAGAGCCGCATGTTGGGATAAGTATCTAAATAAGCGGCTCTGGTCTGTATGTTTGTTTGTCAACAGCTTGAGCCATTCCCTTTTTGCAGGTTTTATGTCGGCAGTGTTTCATGATGACAAGACAAACAAGGAGGCTAATGCACAGGTTGCAGCCATTAAAATTCTTTTATTTCGGAAGTGCGACAGCAATATTGAGGCTCATGCATTTCTGAGGGTGCAGTGAGTAATGAAACGGAAACAGAGGAAGCAATACGTTCCACCATATTTTTAGCACAGGGTTCACATTAGTTCTAAACACAATCAAGAAAAGAAAGCGGATATTTTCACTGGGGAAAGAAACACGCAGGACACAGCATTCACAAGACATGCCACTTAGAAATGCAAGAATCAAAGACAAAATAACTTGTAAAATAATAAAAAAAAGCATGATCCCATAATGAATTAGAAGATCACGAAAATGCAAACAAGACAAGGATGGAGGAAGGTACACACATGAAATGGATGGTCGCTTTGCATACCTTCCTTCATTTTTATCTTATTTCCACTGTTTTAGGTTTAGGTCATTATGCCCAAACCCAAGCAAAGCATAAATCACATCATATTTATTTTCAGTTTAGCCATAAACATCAGTTAGACAAAGCATTTCAGTTAGGGATTATAGGAATGATTGTGATTAATGAACTGTGGCTCACTATGTGCTCAAAAGTTTGAAAATGTGCACACCGTGCAACATACGTATTATCCCCATTTCATTGGTGCCACGAGGAAGGGGGGGGTCCTATACAGTACCCCTCTGGCTTTAATCTGCTTGTTTTTCTACCCCTTTCAGGTGGCAGTTGCACTGATCTTCTCAACATTGCCCCCTGGCTGGCATCACTGGCAGAGCAGCAAGGATGGCTCGTTCTCCCTAGGTTACGTGATGCTGTGCACGGAGTGATCATTTCAACTACCCGAAGAGTATGGTGCCTGGAGCGCTTCTTCGACTGGTGTGTTTAGCGTCCTTTGCTGCCCGTACATCAAAAGTGGTCCCGAAGAGGCAACAAATGACGTCACAGAAGCCGAAGTGTCATGCTGTTGCATGTCGCGATCCTGGCGGTTGGCCATTGAAACGTGAAAGAGCAGCTGCGAGTACCACGAGCGAACGCGAGTGTCGCTGTCGTCACGGCGTCCCAACCACCGGCTGCTGGAGCTTCAGTGGACTGTCGAACTGGAGAGCGACCTGCAGCAGAACAGGCGTCTGCCACATCAACCACCGCTGCTGGGACACCGCCAGGATTGCGACCGGCGACAGCATGACACTTGTATGACGCACCGGGCAGAAATTGAGGGACCACTTTTTTGGACACTGTAGACACGCCAGTCGGAAATGCATTCCAGGCACCATACCTATACAGTACCACTCCGACTTCATTCTGCTTGTTTTTCTACCCCTTTCAGCTGGCAGTTGCACTGATCTTCTCAACATTGTCCCCTGGCTGGTAGGACTGGCAGAGCAGCAAGGATGGCTCGTTTTCCCTAGGTTGCGTGATGCTGTGCACGGAGTGATCATTTCAGCTACCCAACGAGGCATGGGGGTCGTCTTTTTCTTTCAGCAGTGTTGCGAGTCTTTATCTGGGCGGTGTTGTACCTGAATGAGTTAATAAATGTTACGAGTCAGAGAGACAATATATGATGTTTTCAAGAATTCGACAAATTATCATCCCAACATCTTCATTATGGAGGTTGCATGCAGATAATACGTGCATGGGTGTGAAGTTTAGTGCGAGTGAACAATCATGAAAAAGGTCAACTCATTTTGTCTCGCCTTTATTGCAGTGGAAGAATTGTGATGCATTTTTTTCTTCACGAGGCAGTAATATTTTGATTGTGGAGTGGACACAAAAGTGTTGTGCCCTCGAATCAAGCTTGGTGCAAACCTGTGCATAGTAATAAATCTTTTAGAGCAAAAAAAAAATTATACCGGTGGCTATTGTTTTATTAGATATTGTTTCGGGGAAAGTTGGTAAACACTCTCCTCAGCACAGTGCTAAACAATGCTTTCGGCACATCCATTTGTGAAATGTTGCAGAAATCTTAAGAAAAGAAGACATGCTTTCTTTCAGCAAAGCCTTTCGACAAACTTTAAGTGAGATGTAATTCGAGAAGTATAATGTTTTGTGGTGAACAGCTAGTGAACAAATACAGTAATAAAACAACACGTCAAAACATGTTGAAAAAAAAATTGTTGAAATGTGTGGCATCTGTAAAATGCAGAATCTGTACATGGATCAGAGTGAGTTTTCAGCAGCTATATGACCAACTTTGTTCTAAGCAGCCATTTGACTATTCAGAGATCACCTGAGAAGTTGAAATGCATGGCAGCACCAAACTAGAAAGCATTCCTGATTTTCCATATTTATTTTACTGACGCAAGGGGCAAGTACATACTACACGTCATTTTTTAAACAAGTAATCCAGCACAAACAACACAAAAGTGGGAATAACTGCTACAATAAAGTTGAGATTTGGGCCAGTTGGTTCATTGCAAATAAAAAGCGCCGAAAAAATAAAGGAACAGACGAACGGAAACAGGACAAGGCGGCTTGTCCTGTTTCCATTTGTCTGTGTCCCTGTATTTTTCCGGCGCTTTTTGTCTTTAACAACTGCTAGTATGCATACAGGGAACGTTACATATTAGGGGTCAAGAGCTTGCATCAGTAAACGTGCGTGCACACCAACACATGCTTGCTCAGGTTCTCGCCAGAAGCTCTGGAGGCTTGTTTATTTTCGGTAAACGGGGGAACCCACCTGATAGTTAATGCAGGCAACTGCTTTGAAGTTCTCATAAATGTCTGCATAATCGCCACCGGGGCCGGGCTCTTGATACACGCGTGCGTGAACCCGGTTACTCGAAGGAGGCGGATGATTTCGGGAGCGCCGGGGAAGTGGACGAGTCCGAGCGACAGATGCCTTACGGTGAGACGCGTCACTCTCCCGACTGCACCGCACGCCGTCCGTTGTGAAATGTTGACAGCTAGAAACATCCTGCCAGCAAAAGTCGCAGCGTGACGAGCAACTGTAGCTTGGGTATCAGCGGCAGCCGCCTGTTGTCGCCGTTCGGATCAGGCGGTCAAGTCGCGGCCGAGCAGCTCCGCGCCGTTGCCGTTCGTTGTCGCACATCCCGGTGGGATGCATTCGATCACGGAGGAATGGCCGCTTCTCTCGGCGAAAAATACCCGTCACCGAGGGCAACACCGCAATTACACAGGACACAAATATTGAACGCGGCGATCCCATATGCGTCAACACACCAGCAAGCCGCCATGTTGAAATGACTACGAAGTCGCGTTCAAGGTAGGTCCAACCCAGTCTTGAAATTTGGGCACTTCAAGTTCGCTTCAAGCTCCGTTCAAGATCGGTTCAAGTTAAGGAGCGTTTATGAAGCGCGCTTGCTCGTCGCAAGACGGACTTGAGCAAGTTGAAGCTCGACTTCAGAGCAAGTCACATCTATGAATTCGGGGGTAAGGCATTTGAACGTGAGACATACGCACACCTGATCAATTAGAATCTCAAAATGTTCACATCGAATGGCTTCCTAGGAGACTTCCGGGGTCCGCATGCGATGTTACTCCGCAACAAGCAGGCTTTCTTGGGATGACAAGAAAAATTCAGCGCCCTGAACGCTGTTCGATCCAACATTCGGAAAAAGTTGAAAGCCTGTCAAGCGCTTACTTCCGGGACAAGACGATCACTTCCGGTGGCCTCATACCTGTCTGCTCAATGCGCCATCCAGCCCCCTTATGGTAGAGATCAGTGCTCACACCCTTGTCTCCTGGCTGGAACTCCAGGTCGCGGCGGCGAAAGCAGCTGCCGGGCAACGTCCATACGTTGTTGGTCCTTTATCGGAAGGCGGGCCAGGCTGACTTACCTCCTCTGCTCCTTTCGGTGACGACCTGGACGTCGTCGGTTCCGTCGTCCGTCGGGTCGTGAGGCGAGCTTGGCGTCGAGCATCGTCGCCACCTTTCTGCCGTGCACCAGGAGAAATGGTGTAATTCCTGTGGTTTCTTGGAACCGCCGGGTTGTACGCAAACGTGACGAAAGGCAGCGTCTCATACCACTTCTCGTGTTCCACGTCAAAGTAGGTCGAGATAATGCCGGCAATGGTCGTGTTTAATCGCTTTGTACCCCCTTAGTCTGCGGTGGTATGCCGTTTTTCGACGGTGGTTGGTAGCCCAGCCGGAAGAGCTCCTGAGTTAGCTATGCCATAAACGAGCAGTCTCGGTCTGTAATCAGGACTTGGGGGGAGCGCCAGGTCAGAGGGTGATAGACTCAGCGACGAAATTGGCTATTTCCACAGATACCTGACGGGAGTGCTTTTGTCACGGCCTACAGGGTAAGAGCTTCACCCTGCCCGTTTCGATCTGAATGAGCATCGTACCGGCGTGCGGTCGTGTATCACTACTGCGTGGTGCACGTTAAAGACCCCAGGCTAGCGGTTGTACCGCACTGGCTAAATTGCTCATCTACAGCGAGTGACTCGTCGCAACTTTAAATGGCTGACCAACTACACGCTGTATAAATATCCCCACAACCCCAATTTTTTTTTTCATGGGCATGGCAACAATCATTTTAAGCTGAACAAGATGGCTGAATTGTCGTTACTTTACAGCATTTTTGGTTCTAGTCCTAGCGTATTAGCCCCGAGAACATGGCGTGGCGCCACCTGACGGGCCTATCGTCGTGACGTAGGATGAGGGATCACGTGACCGTTTCCTGCACTCTGCGTCAAGAATGGAGTGTCTCGGTCTTCACTTTTTTAATACTACGGGTGTTTAAGGCTTCTTTTAACCCAATTTTTCGTTTCACTACTCGACCCAGTCGAGTTCCTAAATCGGCTACCGTACGAATGCTTCCGGGGAGCGGGTGAGCCGGTTGCAGGCGAGCAGGGAAACGGTCGCTGCACGGAAGCGCGGCGGCGTGGACTGGCGCGGCGGAGGGTACGGGTCAACTTGTCGTTTTCGGCGGCTGTCTCGCGTATCACAATGAATGCTTACGAAGTGCGACCTACCGTTGAAGGTAGGCGAATTTTTTTTTAACTTCTATTCGACCGGGCACCCCGTTACAACTGTGTACCCCTTTTCAGTTGTGCTGTCTGTAAGCAGCATCAATGCGTTCGTGGACAAGGCCCACTAAATGTCCCGCCTGTTGCTTGAGGGCAAAAGTGTTCTTGAAGCGGGACACGTGTTCTGTAGAATCAAGAAGCTGGATAAGGATTGCTACACGTTCATTGGATTCGTATACTCCAAACGTCGGCACTCACTTCGTACCCGCACGAGCTGGATGGAAGAAACGTCGGTGACACATCGAGCTCCTGCAAAGCATGGGTGAAGGAACATGCCGTGTATCATTACTTGGTTAGGTTGTATGTACCCACCGGCCAGCGTGCTGTGAAATCGATCGAGCTCGCGGCTAGAGCCGGGAGCGAAACAACTGGAGCACTCAGACAGTTGCTTTTGATTGCGTTTGACTGCGTTTCGGCTGCCAGAAACCAGGACATCCCTGCTGCTTATATCGCGTGCAAACATGATTCCTTGAATTGGATTCCACGCTTCATACGAAGCACAGATGTGCCGGTGTCTCGCTTTCGGTTCTCAACACAACGCAGTTAAACCCACTCATGAACGCATGTGTCTCAACCTTTAAGATTGCGATTTGCGATGAACGGTGAAGTGAAGCGCCTTTTTCCAAATATAATCGGTCATCTCCCGTTGTTATCGTAGCTCAGGAATAAAGAAAACAAATTCTCGTGGCTCAGTGGTAACATGCTCGCTTCCCAAGTCGCGAGTCGCAAAATCAATACGGTGCAACTAATTTTTTTTTTTTTTTTACGCTTTCGAAGCACAGGTTTTGTAGCTTTTCTGCGATGTCGGAATTTTTGAGCGACGAATATTAAAGCTTGTTGATAACTTTTAATTTCATAAACTAATATCAGACCATTCAAAGGCCAATGACAGTTCGTGTACAGCATCGCTGTTTTTCTTTTGTAAAGAAAGATTATGCAACTATTCCTGTAGCTAGGTGTATTAGAGTTGTAGAATTGTTTTATTTGGGCTTCTACAAGATAAGCAGATAGGTTACAAAAATAAAAATATTACTTGCTAATACGAGTGCAGCTACTTGCATCAGCAATCTTTAAAGTAAAATAAATAAAGCCACGTAACATTCTCACATTTATGCAGCTGCATGGTTGCTTAAATACCACTAAGCTGTGAGTGATGTTTGCATTAAAATAGTCAGTGAAATTTTATTGCTTGTTGCCCTCTGTAGATTACTGTTTCAAGTATATTAGCACTTAGCTCTACTTGCATTGCGTGACGCCAACTTGTACATACATTTTTAACCCCATTGTTCAAATAATATTGAAGCTGTATGAGAAAGGTACTGTCACGCAGGGTGAGACTGTTCACATTTTATGAATCATATTGGAATGCTTCTCCTTGGGGTAGATGTGGTAGCTGATATTTGGGTCGGTCGCGTAACTGCGGCATTGCGGCCCCGAACAGTACTTTACCGTTGCTCCCTGAGCTCGACAGCTGCCGAAACCGATCCACGCCTGTACTGATCAAGCTTCAAACACAGAAAAAATGCGAAAGTACTGATTGAAGGGCTTCCGAAGGCCCCGACCAAAGCAAGGCGGAATAGCTGGCCTTATCACGTGATCCTCCATCCTACGTCACGGTCGAGCGATCGCAGCGCTCCAATCGGTCCCGCTCGGGGCCAATAGGCATAGCAGTTGGCAAAAATGCGCCCTAACCGCTCGACCCAGCCGCTTTGCGATTGAAAATGCGCGGATCCGCTTCGCGGTTGCGCATCCGCTTCCGGTGTGAACGGGCCATAAGGTAGACTTATGAACCGGTTTGAGCCTGTTTGCGATTGCTGGAACCGGTAACCGCACCGAAATTAATTGAGAGTTTTAGTAGACCGTTTCCATGTTCCGCTCCGCTCTGAACTGCGCATGCGCGGCCTGCTTCGCGGGAATGGAAAGTGGAGGTCCAAAAACGCCTTTTAGTAGACCATTTTTCTTTGGCGTAAGAGCGTTTTCAGAGCGTTCGAAAATTTCGCTTGCGTAGCCCCACAAAATGACGTTTATAGTACTAGTAAGAGAAAAAAACAAATCTAAACGTTAACACCATAAGAGTGAAAGGGAGCGTGTTTGTAGAGGTAGTAAAAACGAAAGGGAGAATAATAAACGTCAAAAGAGTAGGCACACACCCGAAGAATATCAAGCTATAAAATATAAATATAATCGTTCCACCTTGTGTGCAAGTGAAGCCGAAGGTATAAGCACGAGCATGTTGCTCTAAACGGTACTTGCACTGCACGAGCGCGCGTGCTGGTCAAGGACGCTGAAAGGCCGGCACTCGCTGTTGTAGCTTCTGTTCCACTCAAATTAAAAATGAAACGGATTTGCGTATTCGAACTAGAAAAATGAAAGAACAGGACCAAGTTTGCGCATTGCCAGTACATCCTTTTGCGAAGTACGAGTACAGTGTTGCACAAGGCTAGCAAGGCATTTGCACGATGAATCCCCGTTGTTCTCAAGGAAAGAGACTTCTCCTAACGAGACTAAGCTGGCGAGACATCGAATCTGCGATTTGTATCACTCCTGCCATGAAGCGCCGAAGCTTCCTTTTCGAACGCGGTCTGCTGGACATTGCCAACGTAGAAGAGAAATCTTTTAGGAGGCAATCCCGCTTCCAGAAGGACCTGCCTGCTCTGCAGGCGGGCCTCCAAATCCCAGCAACCGTCAGATCGGCGCAGGGTGTTGCCGATCTGGCGAGACGCTTTGCATGGTTCTTGGTCGACTGACCTATTCCAACCGTCTGTTCGAACTTGAAAGGCCCATAGCTCTCAAGTTTTGAGCAGCGCTCCGGGCGAGCAAAATAGAATGTTTGGCTCGCGTTTCGAACATGCATCACTACGCTTTCCCACTAAAGTTTTTTTATACTCCGTTCCATTCTAAGTTCCAGCGTAGCAGAGGCTACAAGAGCAAGCTTCCAGCGTCCTTGCCAAGCACGCACGCTCGTGCAGTGCGAGCATCGTTTAGGAGGACGTGCTTTTGCGAGTAGCTTCGGCTTCGCTATCACGTAAAGTGAAATATACGTGCTCGCGGAAGCTATGAAAGAAAGCAAAGATGAGAGGAACGTTTAATAGGATGCTGCGGCCGCGACCTGCAGAATTCTTTCTTTTTTATAAGTTTTGATTTTGCGCATCTACAGATGCTTGTATTCGAACGTGGCACGTGCAAAATCGTAGAGTGCCTTCATACACACGTGCGCTTTTGCTTGAGTGGTGACATCTCAGCCATTTTCACGCCCAATCGTTTATTCTTGCATTTTGAAGCGCGCGCAATCTGGTGTCACTCAGCTCGAGCGCGTAGCTTTGGCTAATGCATAGACGCCATTTTAACGCCCAGGTCAAGCGCCGAGTGCGCGAGAGCGTCACGTGCTGGCACATTCAGGGCAACAATGGATGTCTTCACCCTCAGACAGACAGACATGCAGGCACCCTACAAAATCGAACGTTACAGAGCCACCTGGATGCTGCAGCCATGATAACATGGTCGCGTCTTGCGGACGCGCTCGCGCCCCCTGCCCCAGAGCAACGGGTCTAATGAGCGTTTGGACGGAACCCGTCGATGTTCTCCAGTATTGTGCGCCTCATCGTGCGTCACATCAACAAGAGGCTCGGCCACCTGCTCGCTGACATGAACAAACATAGTTGGTTGACCCTCGCGAAACTGGAGCTGTGCTCACAGGTGAAACCCTGCATGGGTTGTGTAAATTTCGCGTTTCCATTGTATCTAGCACAGCTTCTCTGTCTGGTAAAAAGTTACTCTTTTTGATACGCCAATAATTTACGTCTTTTGTTTCGGCACGAAAAAACAGCAAGGTGTTCATGGGCAGTGCCAGGACAAGTGACGACGAGCGCGTTAGTAATCTCTGAGTTTTAGTAGGCCACTTTTATGAGCCCTCTACGCTCTACTTTACGCTCTGCACGAAGCACCATCCCCACCGCGCATGCGTGGCCCGCTCTTAGTGGGAGCGTATAGTTAGCGGAGTGTGCGTGCGCTCCGCTTCACAAGTTGCAAAGCGGACTGCCCTCTGCGTCCTTAGCGTGATCGCTTAGATCTCAAGATGGCTGCTCTTACTCGATACGCCTCGATGTTTTTCACTATGACCTCAGCCTGAAAGAGACCGAATCAAGAAGTAAAGTAGTACGCCCCACGCGTGAAGAGAAAAACCATTCTATTTGAGTTCTATGTAAAACAAAAGAGCATAATTAGACGAAGTGAACGAGCATCACTTTGCAACCAGCACGGTGTCGGTAAATCGTCGCGTTTTTGTGGACCTTCTATGGCTTATGTACGGAAGCGCGTGCTTGAACGCCGATTATACTTGTGCACGCGCCCTTCTATCGAAAATGCCATTGAAAGTCGTCCACGAGCATGGCGCTCGCAAGCCGCACCAAAGAAACCGTTCTTCACAACTTTATTTATTCCCATTCGCGCGAAATTTTTAAATTGTTTGACTTTCCTCCGGAAATGTTTGCCTAGATTAAAAGCACAGGGTAAGGCAAAAATAAAAAAAAAAGATCGATTTAATTTTTTTTCGCAATTTAACAAGTTTAGTTCTTTTTGCACATTTTCCATTGTTACAGTGTTCTTTAAATGTTATATTTCGGGCTGAAAATCACTTCTTCCGAAAGCAAGTAAGAGGTGACACGCCTCCTTTTGAGATACGCTCCCTGTTTATCAATAAATTTTGCCACAAAACAAATTCAACACCAGACCTAAAGGCTTGTCCAGTGACAGATAATCTTAAAGGGGCGATGCAACAATTTTTGTAATTTGCGCAAATACCGCATAGAACGGATCCCTGACGTAAATGACCTATGAAACACGCGTTCGTTTTTCACCCCACGCAATAGAAGTCCAAGAAAAAAATTAAAGAAAAACGAGCAGCGTTCACCCCCTCAACTCGCAACCAGAACAAGCGGCCACGTGATCTGGAGCGGATTATATGCCGCCAATGTTGTTCATAGCCACGCGCTGGGGTTGGCAAAGCACAGGACACGCGCTGAGTTCCAGACATTGTTATGGCTCGGCTATTGTCGTCGTTGCAGCGATTGGACACGGGCCACTACCCGAATGCTTCTCGAGCTAGTAATTATCACGAGCCCAAATCGAGCGACCACGCCATGCTCGGGTCCAATCTATGAACCACATTCAAATATCGTCATATGGGTGTACTGCGGTCCCCACGTTACGTCATCAAATTTTGCAAAGGAGAGATTGAATGAAAATGATCGCTTTTGTCCTTGAAATTACACCGCAACAAAGGAGTTTCTTGGCCAGTGGCGTTGCCTGCGAGTATCCTTGAGTCCCACTAGTGCCAGTAAGCTTGTGTAAAGTGAAAAACATTCCAATTCAATATCGTTGCACCGCTCCTTTAATAAAATTATCTGACAACTATCGCATAGCATTTTTTCTACCAAGACAATCCTGAGACGCTGTGCACGTTTTTTCCAAGTGTGTACCATGTTTACTCTCAAGTGTTTTTTTTTTGTAACGACAAAATGGCGGCATTGGATGCTGTTCTTTCATTCAATGGTGGTAGCATTGCACAAGCCAATGTTTTGAAGTCTTATGGATGGAACCATGTCTGGAACACCATCAAGTGGCTGAGGGAAGTTGACGTCACTCGAATATACTTTACGGACCAAGCGACACGGCAGGTCACAAAAGAGGCCCGGCAAGCAAGACGACAAGCCGAAAAGCGAAGACATGACTTTAGCAATGCCTTCCAAGCTGGCGGCTATCGAAAAAATGACTCTAAGGCTGTTGGCTGCCAACAGAAATTTGTTATTCACCAGCTTTTTACTTTAAACTCAATTATCTCAAAACAGTGTTTTTTAGTACATAGGTACCATTTTTTCCTTAACCTGACATTATAGAGGGTTGATTTTTTATTCCTACCACCTACATGGGTGTTGAAAAATACTGAACTAGAATTAAAAATTTGCACCTAGCAGTTTTTGAGTTATATTTTTTAATACATAAAAAACTAACATTTCAGTACTAGAGACCAAAAATTGAAAAAAAAAACTTATTTTAGATTGGTTTAAATGATTCTAGTTCAGTAGATAAAACACAGAGTTTTGAACAAAATGATATATACATGACAGGAATACTCCTAATAGTCACCGAGAAAAATGTTCCTCCACATGACCTCAAATGCATGGGGGAGCATGGGACTTACCCTGTGTAAAGTCCCTTGATACTTCTTTTACAAGTAACGACAACCAATACAAATGACAAAGCACATTCCGCTGGAAGCAAATGGCGGCTTTCAGTTCAAACCTCTGCTGCGCGCGCCATTCGCTTCCTAAAACCTGCACCGTCACGCAGTCGGTGCTAAAAAATGTCGCTACTTGGAGGAAGCTCTTATCTAGGACTTTAACCCTGTGCCCTCAGAAAATAAGAGAGACTTGAATACAGCCTTTTTAAAAGTGAATGTCATGCTGCCACTCTTCGAGGCCGCCTTTTTTTTGGCCAAGCGTCTAGGGAGCAAGATAGCTGCGTCGTTGTTTGTCGCGGATGCGAGTCTAAATGTATTAGGCACAAATGCTGCGTCAATGCTGGATATGAACTTGGTTCTGGGGCCCTAATCTGGACACTTGGCGAAAAAGTAGGCGAGAAATTTGGCGGCTATGATTGGCCGGCGCCAAGGTCAAGTGCGGCGTTGGCCAATCACGGCCGCCAGATTTCTCGCCGACGTTTTCGGCTAGTCTCCAACTTAGCGCCCCAGGTCACAAGTCTCGCACTAGAAACGATACCCAAAATATGGCGGCCGAATATGTTATCCGGCGGTGTATTGAAAAGAGTTACTAAAATCGGTCGAAAGAATATTCCACGTCAAGTTTTTGTCTAGTGAAAACCAGACAGTCATAAACAATGCAAAATTTAGTAAACACAACGCTGGACTTCAGAGCAATAACAATAGATTAAAACGCTTTTCAGAAGTTTCGTTTTGAATTCCGGCGTTGCGGACCTCGCATGCACAGTTTGACGGCCTCAGAGCTTAGCGGAATTAAGGAACAACTAAATATTTTTTAATCTACGATACGCATTTTTTTATAACCCTACCATGAAAATACGCTTTATCCTATATGAGTAACAAGTCCCATCTCACATGTTTTGGTAGTGTTTAAATACTGCCGTGTTGTAAGTGTGCCTTTTTGTTCATTTTATTAGGCCGTCAAAGACAAGGGAGCACCCCTGGACAACTGTTGGGGTTTCGTTGATCGCACAGCACGCCCATATGCCGTCCATCAAAGAATCAGAAGTCATACTTTTTCTGGTCACAAGCGGGTGCTCGTCGTGAAGTACCAGGCAGTTATGTGCGCAGACGGCATAATTTGTCAGCTGGACGGACCCTACGAAGACCATGGGCATGATGGTCTAACATGTTTTTGTATTTTTGGCTCAATATTAGAATGCGTAATCTGATCACAGTGAATCATATCCAAGCTTTTGTATTGAGCGAAATACTTCTCCAACTAGGCTGAGAGGCATTTCTAAATATTTTAATAAAACAACATTTACTAACGACTGCCATTTTACTTCTCAGATGTGCATGTGAATATTGCATCTAATCAAATTACAGTGTTGCTGTTGACTTCAGCATTGTAAAAGTAGTCTGTGTTGCGTGGCCTTCTATTGCAATAAAACACCATAACACGAGTGAAGCTGACAGTAGGCAGGAGCTCGAGAAGAAAAACGCACTTTCAAAAAGACACGAAAGAAATGAAAAGTGCGGCCAAGCAAAATGGATTCAAGTCATCCCCCAAGGCAGATACGTACACCGCGCTCCACTGTTAATACAAATTCGATAAAATTGCTTTTATTTGCAGTTTATTTCTTTAAAAGCTATTGAGAGCGCTGAAATTTAGTCGCTCACATTAGTGCCCCAAACGAGCGCTTTATTCCACACAAATAGGTTGATATCAGCTCCTTGAATTTAAGGTGAAAAATAAGAAAAAACGTTTGATTGTTCCCGCTAACGGCGTTGCGCAGTGTACGTAAACACTAAGGTACCCTATTACAAACCGAAGCGCGATGAAAAAAAAAACTAATTTTATTGGGAAAACAAAAAAAGATATATAAATGGAGCACTTACTTTCGCTAATTTGCACTGTCTTTGTGCCTGAAGTAACCTAACAAAAACAAAATTGCGGTGGCTTAGCTCGGCTATGCCAGGATATACGTAGCGTGAGCTTATGCGCACAAAATGAGAGGCGCTATCAAGCGGCTCCGGTGCAGCGTCAAACTTCGCTTCTGCGCAACGGAGTCGCGCAGCTGGGCACGCGGCGGTGCCAGTGCGTCTGCCGCGGCTATGACGTCACTCCTCTGGAATGTTTCGGACCGGCTAGGCCCGCGCGGTGGCGGCGGAGCCCGCGGCGGTGGCGGCTCCGGCGCGCCAGCTGTGCGCCGTGTGACGTCACTGCTCCTCGCGCCTGCGCAGACCGGCGAGGCGCGCGCGGTGGTGGCGGAGCCCGCGGCGGCGTGCGGCTCCGGCGCGCCAGCTGTGCGCCGTGTGACGTCACTGCTCCTCGCGCTTGCGCAGCATGGAGCACGGCTCATTATGCGAGCCACGCGAAACTGCTCAACCTCGGCCAGTGTAGCTCACGCTACAATATCTGTCCGTCTGCCGACTGCTTGCATAGAAAAATCGAGCCCGCTGGCTTAGACAAGGCAGTACCTGTTCCCACCGTTCAGGGGCTTTAAAGGATTGCGGTCAGCGATTTCCCGAAGCAGCCAGAGGTTCTCGACCACCGTGAACCGATTTCTGGAGGACGCCGTTTCAAACAAAGTCTACGCAGCCATCTTAGTGCAGCGAGGTCCATAACGGTCAAGCGCGCTCCCAAGCATGCTTTATAGTGGCGAGCACCCATTTCAAATTCCCTTCCAAAAGCACCATCTACTGAAGCTTTACTGAGATTGGAACGAGCTTCCTAAAATGGCGACGAAAGCGGAGCTGACGCTTCACGCTCAAATCCCAGAGCGGGTCGCGCATGCGCGATGGCGACTCCGCTTTCCATAAAGTGGAGCGAGAAAGCGAAAACATCTCTACTAAAACTCTCTAATGACTGAACCGGAACGAAACCGGAAAAAAATACAAAGTCAAGACTGGTTACACCCCGGTTACAACCGAAGACGCGCGAGGCTGCCGCATATTCATGGTTTATATTTGTTGCCCCTGGAGTTAATTTTAAACGAAAAAGAAATGAAGCGGAAGGCCACTGCAATTCATATAAGATGTAACTATATACGGTAAAACAAAAAGCGGTATTTTCGGCATCACAACGGGCATTGCCGGTAGTCAGTGTTGTGAAGTACTTTAAGTAAATTGTACTTAAAGTACTACTTCAAGTAGGTTTAGAAAACTTGTATTTTGCTTCAAGCACACTATCTGAGTAGGTACTTGTACTTTACTTAAAGTATCTTTTTGTGGTACTTTCCGAGGAAAGTACAATTCCTGACTTCAAAGTACATTCCCCGAATTTGGTTTTGGTAAATTTTATCACGAAATGATGATTTGTCAACTCCAAAGAAATACTGGGACGAATATTCTACTCTCACCAGAAAGGTGAGCAGACGACGCATCACTCCGTTTGTTCTGGGGGCGGCCTTCCCGTAGCTTCTTGAACCCTTGCTACTTTTTGGTCGGTCAGCGCAAGCGAGGAGGTTTAAAACCTTAGGAGAGCAAAATTATTCAAAATGTAGCTCCTGAGATCTGTGATGCGGAAAATTAAACTTTCAAGTCGAAGAAAAAAGAACAGAGGAGAACGGCACAATGTTTTGAGACATTCTCTTTTGTCTTTTCCTTCGACTTGAAAGTTCCTTCATTTTTCCGCACCCCAATCTTAGGTGTCACATTATGATTAATTATCACCAGCTCGCTTGCACACTCACTGTTTTTGTTGTTTTTTTCATTAAGGAGAGGACGCTCTTTTATGAGAGGATTGCTTGCGGAAGCTACGGGGCTGACGTCATGCTCTCTCCTAGTACATTTAACCCAGAGCCTTTGGTTTAGCTCCTTTGGGAGCAACAATCCAGTGCAAGCGGCGCCAAATTCAGAAGAGGCCTAGGGACTCCTGAATTATGCTCCATTCCTGAAAATAACTACTTCGTGGCCACTTGACTTTATCAAATATTCGCCGCTGTTTTTGAAAATTGGTCATGCACCCTTGATTACCCCTACGCAATGCATACCAGTTAAAAAAAACACAGTGTAGGGGAATGAAAGGGCATCATGAAAGATTTGTTAAAATACTTGTACTTTGAAAGTACATTGCATTTATAGTAGTTTACTTCAAGCACATTGCACCCAGTGTACTTGCTACTTTACTTGAAGTACATCCCGTCTCATTTACTTTGTACTTTTTACTTGAAGTACCTTTTAGATGTACTTTACCCAACACTGCCGGTAGTACAGACATACCCCCCCCCCCAGAAGTGGCGCGCGGCACGTGTCTCGAACATTTTCACAACAATAAATGGCGCCACTTTTCCCAGGATAGGGAGCTTTAAACAGCCCTCAACCACTTTCGGTTCTGAACTACGGCGGGTTTCGGGATGTTTGCGTAATTAGATACACACGTTATTTTCTGTAAATGGTCACTAACAGTACTGTCAGAGTTAATTCACTCATATGATAAAAGAATGATGAGTAAAAAAATTGAGACATTTACAATTCTTTGTAATGCCGAATTAGAGCGCAGCTCTTGAGGAGGAGGAGGGGAGGGTATTCCCCTCTTCCCCCTCCCTCGTCAACTTCTGCTCCTTCCCGCTAACCCCGCTAAATTTAGCGGGGAAATATTTCCGCAATAATTAGCGGGAAATTTACCAACATTTTCCAGCTAAATTTAGCCAAAACTTCCGCGCTAAATTTAGCGGGTAAATTTTCCCGCTAGATTTAGCGAACATTTTACCGCTAATTTTAGCGTGGGAACTGAGTTGGTGTTGACGTCACGTGACGTCAATTTCACTGCTAAATTTAGCGGGGAAGTTTTTTCCGCTATATTTTCGCCTCATAACGTCACACGGGAACTAGCGTGTGACGTCATTAAGGGAACGTCACACGCGTGACCTTTCCCCTCGCGACGTCACACGTGACGTCCCGTGTGACGTCATTTTGAAAAATGTCCCATAATGCAACGCGCGGTTACGCCGACACCGCTCAACCCGGCAACAGGCGCCTTATGGTACGTTTACACCTGTGAAGAAATCCGCTGCCGCGAGAGCGGATTCGCTCCCGGCGGCGGCGGCGACGAGCGGGTTATGTTTACAACTATTCTCTTCGAGCGGCGGCAGCGGCGCCAGCTGCGTCAGCTGTTCCCGTAACATCCCGTCAAATATGGCGAGAAGGCGCGAGAGTTTCCACCTCGGGTGTTCTCCCGGGCGTTGCGGCTCCTGGAAGAACGCGTACTCGTGACGCTCGTGTACTCGTGACGCAGAAGGCGCCACTGCGTTTGTTGTCAAACAAAAAGGGGAATAGCTAGTCACACAAAATAAGCTACGCTTCAGAGTAACGACACTTACCCATCTTGTGGCTTAAAATCATGGTTGCCAGTTATCTGAAATCACAGGAAACGCTTTTCCGTCCTCCGCAAATGTTGAAACAGGTCCCGACAGTGCGAAGCAATATTACATGAGCTTCCTAACACCGAATCTAAAGCTGAACAAGTCGCACTTTTGAATCATGACGATCGGCACTTGCGTCTGTTCTGCACAAGCACCAAGATGTAGGCGCCCAGAACATTACTGGAGAACGGAGTTCCAATACT
>JAZHYW010012351.1:0-21034 GCA_037355805.1 Ixodes ricinus
TTTTTGTAAAAAGGGGGCCAAAAAAACATGTTTGGATCAACGGCGGAAAGCGACGCAACCCAGCAAGCTGAGTCACAGGGCGCGTTTGGCAAACGTATTGATAGATGACGCAACCTCCTTATCAAGAATGCTCCCGAAGACCCTGATCTATTTAAATAAACCGACACTTTTGTTGTAATGTATCCTTGGTTTAAAAATAAATGCAAAAAAACAAAACACAGCAGAAGAAAAAACGCGGTTCCGTAAAGACGGCATTTTTGCTGTTGCCTGGATTCGTCTGCGTTTCGTCTGCTTTCTTTCGCTGGTCTGCTTCACCCTCCGACGCAATCCGACGCTGCTCCCGACGCCACCTATGAATAGGTACGCCAAACGCGCCCCGCCACTCGACTCGTACGTCTGCGTCGCCGTCCACCGTTTACCTTGGGAAGTGTTTTTGGCCCTATTTTTGCAGAAAAAAGCTACGCTGTGATTTTGCAAGGTAAAACCGTAACACTGACGTGTGAAATACACCTTTGACGAGAAGTTAAGTTTGCTAAGTGCAGGAGCCAATTTGTACCGCCCATTTTAGTACAGGCATGGTTATTTCGAACGGCTGATACCTCTCACCCTTTTGGAACTTCGAAGCTTCGTGCAGAGGCTTTTTTCCGACCGTGTAAGATATTTATCGCGTCATTCGATGCTTAAAACTAGAGATACAGATCACCAGCCTTTAGAAACCACATTTGGCATAAATTTTAAGAAAAAAAAACATACTTGTAAATATTTTATTTTGTACGATGGTCCTCATTCAAATGATTGCCGTTCAACTGTAGGGTAAGTATCTGGAGGTGTAAGTGCGAACACTACTAAATTATTACTGTTTGGAGTTCTCCATTGCGTGTGTATTTGTAATGGCGTGTATGTACATGTGACGTGTGCATGTTTTCATGGAGCACTGCGATCAATCTACTATGAAAGTTCAGCATTTCATTCTTTTTTTTTGCGAAAAACTGTCCAGTTTAGAAAAAGTGAAAAAAAAACTTGTTAGGGTCTCTTATTTTTTGTAGAATTTGTAGAAGAGCAACAATTATGTTCCTCTTCTTGCGTCTATCAAGGCAGTAAAATTATTTTTCAATGCCTCCAAGCATTCACGTTGCTTGTGATGGCGGCACGAAGATGTACGGCGTCACACGTGGTGTCGGTACTTGGGGGCATTCAAATCTAATTTTAATCTTTTGAAACACGCAAGAAGAGCAATATAACTGTAAGAGATCTGGGGATATAAGCATAAGTGATAAGTTTATTGCATGCACAGTGCCAAAGACGCTCATATTGGCCGAGGAGCGCTTTCGGTCCGATGAAGCTACATAGCGATCTTGGTGAGACTGGTTTTAACGACCCTTTCGAAGCTTCGAAGCATTGAAAGGGTCCAAAATGGCGGTCATCATGGCGACCGACAGCGATGACATAATCGCCTTGAGAGGGTTTGTCGTCTGTATGTTGGTATTTGTTTGTGTCCGGCTAGCAGGTGGGAAGGCAATGGCGCTACTTTTCTCGATCCAGTGACTTTAGTTGTGTGCAGTGCAGGCGAAGGCAACGCCAGGCGAGAGAGAAAGGGAGAGCACTAGGAGACTAGGAAGGCGGGGCAGGGGAGGAGGGCAGTGGGGGCGAGGGGAGAAAGGGAGAGCACTAAGGAAGTTAGAGAGGAGAGGGGTTTCTCTCCTCGTCCCTCGACTTCCTAGTGCTTGCCCTTTCTCCCCTTGCATGGCGTTGCCTTTGCCTGTACGACACGCAACTAGTGACATGGAGTATAGGAGTGCTCCCAATGGCAGATTCACAAACAGCTTAAAAACGCACGCCGGGACTTCCATGATGAGGACCCACCACGCCCGACGTTTCGAAAGCAATGACTATACACCTTTCCAAGAAACACTGGGCCCCAGGGACAAGAGAACCTTTTTCGAGCCCAGACATTGCGTTTGACGTTAGACTCTCACCGGTGTCCCTGCCAACACTAACCGAATGGACTGTGATTTAGATAGGCGCAGCCTGCGTTGGCGCAGTTTCATACAATGCTGGTGGCTCAATTCTCGTCTTTTTTCCGATGTATTTTGTGTTGCATGGTGAACGTATTTTCCCGAGGACATTGAAAATGCATCGCACCATATTAAAAAAAGAAACAAAAAATAAACTGTGAACTATTTTTGTTCGGTACGCGCGCAACAGAACGAATGCGCCTGTAATGATAGTTGTCGTTGTGTTTTTTACGATATGTTTTGACGGCGCCGCCTGATTAGCCACGTGTCAAACGAGAAAGCGCTTAGCTGTCGAAAATAATTTACAACAGAAGAGAGCGGAAAGGCAGGCCTTTTTCAATGCTTACAAATAACGTGTTTACGGATGGACAGGAGACGGACATACAATTTAGGAAGTGTTAACATTCGAACAATATATTGTACGTACCACACGATGAGCGCAATCTGAATATAATTTATTTAAGAAAGATCTCAAATAACACAGTCACTGTCGACGACAGTCACATCTCGACGATCGGACGGAATCCAAGATGTCTTCGTTTTAGGGCACATTTTCGGGAGAGCTTACTTTTTACACCAGCACCAAGGCAAAGGAACGAGCGCGTCTTACTCCAACCAGAAACAACTATTTTTCGCTATGACTAAGAAGGACTCTCTGGGAGCGGGGAGAACTGTTATCATTAATCGCAAAATGGCATCGAGGGCCGTTCGACGTCCTTCCCCTCCTTCGTTTCCCATGAATGTCGAGCAGAAACGCTTGAATGGCAGGCACTTATTACCAGTCCTATTTCTCACAATCGAAGATAACACAGGAAGGGTCTGAAGCATGCATCAGAAATATTAGGTGGAAAACTTTCAAGAGGAGCGTCAGCATCAGCAACATGGCGGCGGCCTAAAGAGCATTTTTTGGAAAGGTGTATAGCAGTGGAAATGTCGCTCAAAATAGGGGCCCCGAGTATACGGGCACAATCTGAGGAAGAGAAAGACACGAGAGCGCGTACGTTAGAACGCCGATCTCTGATTGAACTGATTAGAGGGTAGACGCAAAGTTGGCTGCCTTTTTGTATATTCGGCTAGTAGTGTTAAAGTTCTACAATCCAATGAATCGTATCTGCGAGATGTGGGAGCGCCCCTAATCCCCATTTAGGTGAACGGTGCTCCGTCCGAATGCTGGCACACTTTTTCGAGCGGCCCAAGAGTTTACACGGAACGGTATGGCGAGGGCAACTTCCGCCACCGCTCCACTGCCATGGAGGAAGCATCCGCAGGATACAAAGTGACTGGCCAGTACTATTAATCAGCGCCCCCGCCTCACGCCTGCATGCCTGCACGAAAAATGGGACACTCAATGTGGACGCTGGCTCTCGCAGCGGTCAAGCGCCAATTTCCTCCTGTACCCACTGCAATGCAGAGCAGGACCGGTGCGGCATCCAAAGGCGGCGGCGTCCAACGCTAGGCCTCTCGGCTGTTTCAGCTTCTTTCTCTTTCAACACAACGGCCAATGTGGCTTTAGTCATGTGACCGGACCTCTGGCACGCGCGACCACCGCTCGTCTCACAGCATTACAAGTCATAGGAGACCGTGATCCGAAAATCTGAGAGTGCTCTAAAGGAACAAGCTCAATGTACTTGGAGCGCCCGTCTTCAACCTACGAATGGGCATCGGGTTTTGACAGCGCTGCAAGGGGTTGAAAATCGACGAGCCGGACACCAAGGCTGTGCCGTATATCGCGATACAAATATTTATTTATATTTCTGTATAGGGATACAATTTTTCGACGGTATTTTGCATTACTGTATCGGAACACTTGTGAAGGCGTATTCCTAGTATCGCGATATTATCAGAACCGGATGTGTCCCCTTACATTTTTCAATGGGTCGCTTATTTATGTCGGGCGCAAAAACGTGAAGGTTTAAATTCTGAAGTGAGTACTCGTTTCTTTCTCAACAAATATCCCAAGGTTAATGTAGATCACCTCTCCTTTTATGTTCCTCGTATATACTAGCGGGTTCACATAACGTGTCCTACGAGTTAAGAGGACATCTAAAAGTGGCCTTTGTACAAAATGTATTACACTACCTCTACTTCCGCAAAATGTATTCTGGCGTTGGTATTTTTCAATACTTTTTAATGTATTTCTGCCCACCGCTGCCAAATACGCCATTTGTCTCCACTGCACTCGTGGAACTTTCGGAAACGCAGAAGGCGGACTCCGGCGTTGGTCCTTCGCATTCGAACGCGCTCGACGAGTGCAGTGGAGAACAATGCAGCTACCGATCGCTTCTTCTCATCTTCATCGCTTTCTCGGCGCATAATAAACATTGTTCACCAAGAGCGAGCGCTGTTGCAGGTGAACGCACAGTGGTCCACCTAGTCCAACGCGTCGGCCCTGCGCCACCTGCGTCTCCTTCTGCAAGCGATGTAACGAGCGCTCCTCATGCCGATGCGGAGCACGGCGGAACGCTGCGTGGTCATGGGCGGTATCGATGGCGCACTTGTCGCATGCGAAACCTATAGAATAATGTAAACTTATTTTTTGCTCAAGCTCTAGTGCCCCCTTACCTTCACACCACTTCACACTGCGTTGTGGTCACTTGAAAAGAGTGCACACATACCCCGATGTCCCAAATAGCGGCCAGGCTCTTTAAATCGACCGCAAAAATCGGTCTCCTAACCTATCGCGTTCCGATTTTGTACAGCGTTGGCCACCGGTGGTGCATTTGTTTTATAAAATTCGCAAAGAGCAAACTTACCTGAGAAATAAATAAAAAAAAAGGCTTAACTCCTCTGAAAACGCAGCGAAGCCACCGGTCTTCAAACCATAGGGCGCGCTATGGTTTGAAGACCGGTGGCTTCGCTGCGTTTTCATAGGAGTTAAACTTTTTCTTTTTTTACTTTTTTCTCAAGTAAATTCGCTCTTTGCGAATTTTATAGAAAAAAATGCACCACAAGTGGCCAACGCTGTAAAAAATCGGAACGCGATAGGTTAAAGGGGCTGTGCAACAGTTTCAGATCTTTGCTTAACTAATGTGGGAGTTGGTGTCTCGACATTTCTGAAGTAAAGAACAAAAAACCGCTTTCGCCTGCATGTCCTAGTTTTTATTTTAAAAATGGACAAAGATTGAGGTTTTCGGTGCCTCTCAACTCGTTCACTAACTTCCGAGTCACGTGCGCTTTGACGTCAATGGGGAAGGCGCGGGGTTCCGGTGAAGCTCTCTCTTTAGAGCCATCAGTGAGCGGCGAGAACTCATCCGCTCGCGACCGCGTGACCACGTGCTGGCGGGCGCAGCCAAGAAAAGAGGAAAGTCTCATCCGGGTCCGGCCATACCCGTCCGGCCCGTCCGGCCCTGTCCCCCTCCCCCTCCGGCTTCTAGCGGCTGTTCCGCTGCTGACGGTTTTGTCGACCTAGGATAGATGGCGCCACTGAAACTCCGTATAATAAAAGTTTTGTCGATGATACCAGGTTTTTGACGCATTTATGTTTATGTTGGAACGACAAGATTTATAGAAAAGTTACCTTTTATCGAGCACGTATTCGCACAACTTGCTATCTTTCTACAAGATTCCCCATTGACGTCATGCCGCGTGTTTCTCATGGCCGCCGCTAGCGGCTGCAGGTCGAGGAATATTCTAATTTTTGCCTCGCGATTACGCGGCGGAATCGCAACATTTCGAAGGAAGGAGGTGTGTTTTCTGTCCTTTGTGACAAGGTGAACAATGTCAAAAGTAGAAAACGCCAATTCTTTCAACGTTAAAATCGTTGCACAGCTCCTTTAAGAAACCGATTTTTTATGTTGATTTAAGGAGCCTGGCCGCTATTTGGGACACGCGGCAGTACTGTTTCGTGCAACATAAACGACCACGTGGGACTTCATGGCCAAGACGGCGGCGGGCGGGGGCTCTGTGCGCGCTTCAGGCGAGGGAAGGGGAGGACACTCAAGCAGTGCTCAGCCGGGCTGGAATGTGCTTTACAGTTTTGATTTCGAGTTTAGCGGAAGAGCGCGCTTCATCGATGTCGTGGCTAGAAACACGGTCACGAAGGCTCGAATCAAGCCAAGCTCCCTGTTACTAGTTGCGTGTTGTACAGACGAAGGCAAAGCCAGGCGAGGTGAGAAAGGGCAGCACTAGGAAAGTTGGGGAGGAGAAAAACCTCCTCTCCTCTCTAACGTTCCTAGTGCTCTCTCTTTCTCCCTCGCCCTCCAGTGCACTCCTCTCTCGTTTTAGACTTCCTTGTGCTCGCTCTTTCTCTCTTCTCCTCCTTTGCCTTAGCCTGCACTGCATACGTCTAGTGACACAAGAGTATAACCCTCACTGTGGCTTACTAGATGTTTTTAGTGTAAAATCTCGGAACAGGCACTGCCAATAAAAATTAAAGACGTTTACGAATCCCTGTAATGCGAAATGAAAGCGCAGCTCTTGATTGATTTTGATTTGAGTTTTATGGCGCGAGAGCTACCACGGCCAAAATGCGCCATAGTGCATAATCTATTGCAGAAACAAGGGTCGAAAAAACAGAGAGCTATAGTAGCTGATGGTCTAATAAGACTATGAACATGAGTCGTGTATAACATGCACATGAGTTCTGGGTATCAAAATTGTTGATGTCGATGGAGTTTAAGATAAAACTGACCATAATCTCCCACACTTTAGACTATCTACAGTGGGAGTGATATATTTTCTGAATAAGATTTACAACCCGTGTATGTAGCCAGTTACATTAAAAAAATTCTAAAGGACGCCCAAAAGGGACTAGAGGTTGATCGCCAAGAAGGAAGGCAGGGTGAAAAAGAAGGTGGTATTTAAACAGTTCTGCAAAACATGCCCGTCGCTGTTAATGTACGTGCCTACAGTTCTACAAGATCTGTAATACAGTCACTACTTCGCCACATTGCTCACACTGTGGAGCATTTTCACAACAATCCAGATACAGCTGTGTCAAGCGCAAGTGGCCAATCTTTAATCGGGACATTAAAACTTTATGAAAACGATTCCTGTGGTGGGAACTCTCCCACACCCCCAAACACGTTTTGATAACCTGTGGTTCACTTGTCAATTTTCCGCTCCCATTCTGACTGCCATAACTTATTGTTTGCTCTATTGAAATTTGGTTTAAAATCTTTCATATGGTAGTCCAAGGGATGAGTTAATGTTATCCTTGACAGAGGCGGCTAGGTTATCTGCCCCTTCATTACCGATAATTCATACCACGGCCGGACTGGAGCGCGCGCTCTCTTCTCTTCTTACGGCCTTTGCAATCGCCCGGGAGTGAATGACACTTTTTCTCTGTATGTAGTTCACTTTCTTGCCGCCAGGGGCACAACCATCTCACCCCACCTCACCCCACTCGGAGAGTCCCTTTGAGCTGCTTTGCGCTGGTGTTCGAGCTTCGTAGGTTGTTGTTTTGGCAACGGTTTATTGAACTTCACTCCGATTTAAGTCACTCTACCAACAGGCAGTGTCGTCAGCAAACTCCGTTCCCCTGTGTCATGGACGGGACCTCTGTACTTGTCTGACCCCTCTCACGCCGTTGTTCGGAAAGCGCGGTTATGATCTGCTGCTGCGTTTCATTCTGTCAGTCGAAGCAGGGTTAGACACCTGGGGTTTCCTTTCATCAATTTCCTAGTGATGAAGACCTATCCGCGAGTTGCAAAAATATTTCAAGAAAATAAACCTCGTTATTAATGACAAATCGGCATCGACTGTGGTGTGCAGAGGACATTTCCTTCAATCTGACTATGTGGCTGGTTGCCGCATCAGGAAACTGCTTCCAGGTGCTGTGCCGACCATCTTCGACCACTATCCGGTTTACATGGCGCCAAGTGCGAAAAAGCCTCGCAGAGAACCAACATATCGTGAACCGTTAATTCATCGAAAACCAACCAAGCATAAAGCAGAGTCAACGACAACTGCTCATGAAGCCTTCGACGTGCTGAAAGAGTTAAAGGGGAAACATAAAGAAGTATTAAAATGACTAAATGCGACTTATTAATATGAAGTTACATAGAACTGCATGTGTGTATAGAGGGATACTTGAAGAAAAAGAAAAAAAAAGACCCTATGTGGCCTCAGAGGGACAGCCAAACGGTGGCAGTCACTCTAAGTCTCACACGAGCGTCGTTCTCAAGTTATTCCCCAAGTTTCGACCACCATCTGTATTTTGTTTAAAGGAACCATAAAACGATTTTGATAGATTCACTAAATACTACTTAGAATCACTCACTAACGTTTATAACTGAATACACTTGCATTAGTTCTTCTTTCTAGGCAATGGCAGTCGCAAAAACATTAGAGAAATATGAGCATCGTTCATCCCCTCAACTCGAAGCCAGAATCGGCCACGTGGCCTGGTGCCTATCCTATGCCGCCAACATTAATAATACTCCCGCGCTGGGGTTGGAAAGAAAGAAAATGCGTGCTGAGCTCCTGGCATTGTTAGAGTTCGGCTATTCTCAACACCGCAGTGGTTGGACACGAGCCACTACCCAAGTGTCCGCCGAGGCATTGATTGTTATGAGCCGATGTCCAGTGCTCACGCAGCTCTCGTGTTCAATCCATGAGCCGCGCTCGACTGTCGTCAGGCGGGTGTTTTTGATCCCACAATTACGCCATACAACCTTTGCAAAGGCAAGACTAAAAGAAGTAGTCTCATTTTATTCTTGCAATTTCACCGCGACAAAGAGCGAGTATACTTGGGCCAGACTAGGACCACTACGCCTCTGAAAAGTCATGAACAGCCCAACCCCATATCGTTTTATGACCCCTTTAAACTTCACGGGGGGAAAAACAAAAGCAATGGAGGGTTGCTGTTAACAAGTGACAAACATAATTGTCGAATTAACATACCCGAACGGAGGAGGCAATTCCTCAGGATTACAAAATATTCTCTGAAAGAAGCAACAAAAAAAGAAAAAAAGGAAAATACTTTGTGTTGGTGCGCGTGTCTGTCCGGAGAGTAGGGGGGGAGGGGGTAGTTTAAAAAAAAAAAAACATACTGTGTTGTAAAGGTTCCTCTTCCCCGCATCTTCGCCGCAGAGGAAAAAGCGTGGTCCCGGAAACGACATTGTTTGCAAAAACACTCTAGCCAAAAAGCGCATTTTTGTCGTGCCAGACTCTCGCACCGTTCCTCATGACAATGCACTAAGAATAATAATACGTTTCTTTCAAATACTTCGCTTTCGCTAAGCGCGATCCTCCTGCAGCGTGTTCAATGATTCCATCTCAGCATACAATGTCCACCAGCATATAATGTGATGATGTCACGTGCATACCCTGTTGAACAGCTCAGCTTTATGGTGAAATAGGATGTTCGCAACACTAGCAATAGATGTCCTAATTCTAAAGTTGTTCAGTATTTATAGCAGACTCGCGATGATAAATGGCAGCCTAGAGAATTGTTAGAGCGTATGACTGTTGAAGCTTATTGTTGTAAAATGAGGGCCCAAAACACGTGCAGGTAAACCGAATATAACATTAGCCTCCGGGGGCAGTATTTCGCGAAGTTTAGAGCTCATGCATGCTGATGAATTGTGAATTATAATAGGATTTTAAGAATCTTTGTCCTTCGCGCAATTTATGTATAATTAGGAATATCATTACATGCTTCTTTTTGCATCTCTTCTTGCAGTAAGGCGATCTGCAAGAGATTATTTAGAAAAACTACCATTAATTATCTCTCTCTTTTCGCACATTTCGTGCACTTTCCTTCCGATTCATCATGTGAGCACAAAGTACGTTTTGGCCTAGCCTGCAACCCGATGTTTCACGCTGCCAATCAGCGAAAAAAACACACGTTTACGCAGAGTCAACAGCTCGCGTAGCTCCAAGTACCGTCCTTCCATGTCGGTCTAAGCGGTTATGCGAACTTTATAAATTAAAATGTATTTATTATTATAAAATATATTTAATTACTAACTGAAGATTCGACAACATAAATAAAGGTCGACCACCCTAAAGCAATGCCCCCCCCCCCCCAATTATCTGAAATCTGCTCTGCAAATCTTTTCCGACGTTCTTTTCCTCAACAGGCAGGTGTAACTGATTAGGGACAGCCTTCACACATTTCTGATTCTCAAGCTAATTTAAATAACTATGCGTTCCTCACATATATAACTTCATCAAACATATAGAAGTCTGTTATTGCCTCTTATGCGGTGAACATAAGTTTATGTGTCTGTGGGCTGGACAAAACCAAAGTACACGAGGGCGCTCGGCGGAACTATGACGATTACGCACGCAAACCGTCAGAAAGTGTCGAATTAAGTAGCTGTCATGTCGAGTAGAACATGAATTAGTACTTCGTTTTACTCAACAAAAAAAAACAGATTGTAAGACGCTTAAAAAGCCTCTGACACGCCAAACAATTTTTTTTCATGCTAGGCGTTGAAATGGCTTTTCAGGACATTACAAAAAAATTGTTTCACTATAGAGTTGCGTAGTTTTTTTATAAAAAATAGAAATACGAGGCCAAATTCAAAGTTCCCGCCGTGCACTGTGACGTAACACTGTGCCGCAAGGTGTCGGGGCGGTCAGAAGGTTGGCATCGACCTACGTCAGTAAAAGTTGGTTCACCGGAAGTCACGTGAGTTTCACTCCTCGTGCTCTCCGCGACCGTGCCTAAGATTTTTTTTTTATTCTGCTTTTCGTACGAGCGATCGTAGAAAACGAAGTTTCAGTTCCACTAGCTCTTTACCGCTGCACCGTTGGTTAGTTTGCGTGCTGTAAAATCTGAGGACGAAGAGTCAGTGGATCGACGTGATGGAGGTCAATGATGAAAGCGTTGCGAGTACAAGCCAGTGTACGAGTGAATGCCGTCAGTCCGATGATACAGAGCTATACTGAGAGCAAAACAAGCTATCAAGCTTTTAAAAAAAAGTTTTAGAACGCTCGCAGAAATTAGGACTGCTAGCATACGACACGCCCGATCGCATTGCTGAAGGTTCAGGCACCGAGGTCGTTGAATCATCGGATACTCTCCAGGCTAAAGATGCCTGCCGTCTAAAGAATACGAACTGGTTTGTGTACCAAGTACAAGTAAACGTCAAGCACAAAGTACGTATTTTGTTTAGAACATGAGTAGAACTTGTTTACTAGGTGCACATGCGGCCGATGTATGTCTCTCGGAAATGCATGCTGTGTGATCTCTTCTTCAGTTGCTGAAATACCGGGACAGTCCCTCACACAGCACCTTCTAGGCATTGTAGTTGATCACGTCAATTCACTGACTCCGCTTCTCCTACCTTTACAGCAACATTAAGCGATGAAAGGCAAATAAAAGAAACCTCTTCTGCTTCGATCGCTCGTGGAGGTGCGGAGAATAACAAAAATATTAAAAAAAATATTACACGCGCTCGCGGTAAGCACGAGGAGGGATACAACTCACGTGACTTCCGGCGATGCCTCCCTTCTGACCGCCCCGACACCTTGCGGTACACTGTTACGTCACAGTGCACGGCGGGAACTTTGAATTGGGCCTCGTATTTCTATTTTTATATAAAAAAACTACGCAACTCTATAGTGAAACAATTTTTTTGTAATGTCCTGATATGCCATTTCAACGCCTAGCATGAAAAAAAAATTTTTTTGGCGTGTCAAAGGCTTTTTAATTTTTGCCTTTAAAAGTGGAACGCGATAGCGTTAACGGGCCTCGTTCACATCGCCTTTTCATTCGCGGTGCAAGCTTGCCTCGCGTGGCCACCAATGAGACGCGATGACATCTTTCGTCCAGTGTCTATTTATTTTATTTATTTTACAATACTGCCAGCCCTGTCAAGAGCCAAAGCAGGAGTGGATGATACAAAACAAGGAATGTACACTGCATTCTGCACACCACACACGTACACACACAAAAAAAAAGCCGGTGTTACAAATCCGCTTACAGAGGCGTGCCAAAAACACACGCATATATATATATATATATTTTTATTCAAACAGCACACGTAGAGCTTTTTCGAAATCAGAAATCGACTCGAGAGCAACAACAGCACCTGGAAGTTTATTCCAAAAATCTATAGCCTGCACAAAAAATGATTGTTTAAATATATTTATACGGGCGTGAATGGGTTCGAGCACTTTCGGGTGATGTAAGCGCTCTGAACGGTGGCTTTTGGGTGTTACATATTTAGAGCTGTCGATTTTTAAAAGATGATTATAAATCTGAAAAAAATAATTTCAGGCGTTGGCATATTCTCCTTTTTTCAAGGGCGGCATGTCTGCCTGCTTTTTTAGCTCCGTCACAGACGTCGTAGTCCTGAAATAAGAGAAAATTGTACGCACCGCAAGTGACTGAACCTTTTCAAGCTCATTAGAAAGTGTGGCCTGCCAGGGATCCCACACCTCGGAAGCATACTCCAGTGTTGGTCTTACAAGAGCTTTGTAGGCAACAAGCTTAACCGAGGGAGGTGTCCTATACAACTTCCTTCGTAAATACCACAGTTTTTTAGTTGCCTTTTTTGTTACATAATCCACATGTTTGTTCCATTTCAGATCGCTAGTGATAACCACACCCAAGTATTTATAGCTGTCAACTTTAGTAAGCCTGACAGAGTCAAGCTCGTAGTCAAAGTAAAATATATTTTTCTTATTCGTCAAGTGCATGTATTGCGTTTTCTGGGTGTTTACTATCATATTCTTTTCACTACACCATGACGAGATGCGATATAAAATATAATTTACTTCTATCTGATCGTTAACTGACGAAATGGGAGCATATATAATACAATAATCGGCAAACATTCTTACTTTCACGCGCCCGTTACTGCAGATAGAAAACAAACTGTTAACATATATTAAGAAAAGCAAGGGACCCAACACGGAGCCCTGCGGAACCCCTGAGTACACTTTCAACAATTCCGAAAAGGTGCCATTTACATCGACGAACTGCCGGCGATTTCTGAGATACGCGCTAATCCATCTTATAATCAATGAAGGAACACCGCAGTCTATTAAAACATTAATTAGTTTAAAATGTGGTACTCGATCGAACGCTTTAGACAGATCTATAAAAATGGCATCCACTTGCAGGCGATTATTAACATAACCAGAAATCTCATGATAGCATTCAAGTAGTTGGGTTGTTGTTGAATACCCTTTCCGAAAACCATGCTGATTGGAACTTAGGATGCCTTTGTCCTCCATAAAAGAAACTAGCTGCTTATTCACAATGTGCTCTAGTAGCTTACATGACGTACAGGTCAAAGAAATAGGGCGATAATTTTCAACTGAATCACCGTTCCCACTCTTTTTCACGGGCACAACTCTTGCTAATAACCAATCGTCCGGCAAAACAGAGTCTCGGAGTGAAATGAAGAATATAATTGTTAAGTATTTCGCAACCCATTCAGCGTATCTTTTTAGAAATTCATTTGGTACAGTATCTGGTCCTGGCGATTTTCTAGTATTAATTGATAACAATAAGGATACGATACCTTGTTCTGATACAAAACCACTCACGTTAGAGCCTTCATCGTTGGGAATACTGCTGAGTTCAGTTGAATCTATCGTAAACACAGACTGAAAATAGTGATTGAATTCAGACGACATTATGGCCCTGTCGTGCACAACGTTGTTATTAATGCGTAACTGACTTATCTTAGTCCGTGACGGAGTGAGATAACGCCAAAACTTTTCAGGGGAGGATGAAATGAATTCTGGCAATGACTTTGTAAAATAGGCTTCCTTGGCTAGCTTTATCAATGTTCTTAACTTGTCACTCTGCTCACAGATAGCAGGAGAATGACGCTTTCGAAGCCTCTTTACTTTACGTTTTGCCTGCAAAATTTCTCTTGTAATCCATGGATTGTGGCGTTTTGTCGTTTTAGTTTTCTTCGGTATAAAGTTTAGGATGCAGTGCTCAGTAATACTTTTAAAATCCAACCACATTTCATTTACACCACTGTGATCTTCAAACCCGTCTAGATGCTCTTCCAGATAATCAATAACAGACTCGTCATTACCCTTTCGTAGTCATAATACTGCTTTACTTGCAATAAAACTTTGGTTGGGGCTAGTTGGTTCATATCGATTAAAAGGTTAAAAGGCACGAACAAACAGGACGAAAAAAGACACACGTACGACACGGACAGGCGCCAACTTCCAACTGATTTATTGAAACACAAATCATCGTCAAACTCGATCCCAATCGCGTAAACACATGCAACTGATAAAAATTATTATCGCTCATTACACACATCCTTCAAGAAACACAATTTCTTTGGTTAACAGATAAAGAGATGGCATGCTTACGCATCTGTCGGCCGCTTTGTGTATACAGAAAGCTTCTATTAGTTCTCTTTCCATTTTTTCATTCCCTTTCTTGATAAACCTTGTGCGCTCAAACAAAGGTTCGCACCCACATCGTTTGCAGTGCTCCGCAAGATGCCCACCCGAATTATTGCGTACGGCAAGCTTGTGTTCGCGCGCTCTTTCATTAAAGCATCGGCCGGTCTGACCGATGTAAACTTGGCCGCAACTAAAAGGAATCTCATAAACCACCTTAGTCACGCATTCGGTGTATCTTGTTACATGTTTTTTTGAGCACACTACAAACTTTCGTTTTGTCATCGCGGAGCATATCTTTGAAAGTTTGCACGGGGCTGAGAAGACTACGTTAATCCTGTGTCTAACAGCCATCTTTTTTAAATTGTGGGACACTTTGTGCAAATATGGTATCACCTGCACTGGCATCTTGTCTGTCTTTTCAGCACTTTTGTCAACACCCTCCCGTTTAATTTTCTGTAGGAGCCTTTCACACACACTTGTCACTAAGCTCTTCGAGTAACGGGCCCTCGTCAAGCGTGCAACCTGCTGATCAAAGCTGACCGGCAGTCTATGCTGGCAGCTTTTTGTAATGGCTGCGTGAAGGCAGGTGGATGCAATCCCCCGTTTTACGAGCTTTGAGTGGGCACTGCTAAAAGAAAGGAGGCCTTTCTTAGTTCGTGGATTATAACTCCAGCACAAATGATCCTTAGTAAAACAGAGCTGTAAATCTAGAAACTGAATACTGCCATCATTAGGCAGTTCCCAAGTGAAGTTCAGACCGCCGGACAGTGACCTAAACAGACTGACAATTTTTGCCACGTCATTTTCCATACAATTCGCTCCACAATCCCCCAAAATAATCAAAAATCATCCACATAGCGGAAGATCTTGACCACATTCATCCCGTCAAGAGCCCCCGATATGCGCTTGTCCATAGCAGAAAGATAAATGTCACACAAAACAGGTGCCACAGAAGAACCAATACAAATACCACTCTTTTGTACGTAGAACTGTTCATTAAAAACAACGGCCGTGGACTGCAAGTAAAATTCTAACAGCGCTATAAAATGGTCGCAATTGACACCTGTAGAATTCTGGAACCCCACTTCACCTGACTGCGTAATGCTCTCACGAACAGCGATGTAAAGTCCATCATGGGGAACCGAGTAAAACAACTCTTCTACATCCACAGAAAAGGCTGTGGCCGCATTCTGCAATCCTGTTTTTAAATCTTGAACTGGTTCCCCGGAGCTTCGAACCAGAAAGGGATCGTCAATGACTAAGGCACTTAGGTGACGCTGTAAGTACCTGCTGACCTGGACCTGCCAGGCACTCTTTTCCGAGACAATGACTCGTGAGGGACAGCTAGGCTTATGAGTCTTGCCGCTAAAGAAGACCTCCAAAAACCATTCTCTGCCTTGTTGACCGCCTTTCCTACTCCCTCAAGGTTCAGGTCTTTGAGCAACCTCAGCGCAGCCGTCTTTTGCTTCTTCGGGAGAAATTCGACAGGCTTGAAATTCTTTTTAATAGCCGCTAAAGCCTTGTCCTGGAAAAGGTCTTCCCTCATCACAACAAAACCGCCCTCTTTGTCGGCTTGTACCACTGTAAGCCCACTATCCCTCATAAAGTCAACGATTTTTCTAACAGGTGGTTGTTTCCTCGGTTCTCGACTCACTGTGTGCTTGAGACAGTCCACTCCTTCACTGATGGCCCGCTCTCTGTCCTCTTCACTGACGCGGTTGGCAGCCCGGCGCACCATGCCCAGTAGCTCATGTTGCTTTGAAGAAGGTTCATAGCTGTACTTCTGACCCTTTTCTAGAGTCATCCGTACGTCTCCTGGCAAGGAGACATCGCCCAGTACAGTGACGTTGTTCGCACAAGTGGCTGCACTCTTCTTCTTGGGCGGAAGGTTCAGGCGTACGCGCAGCCACAAAAAGTCTGTTGACTGGGCCGCCAACCTCCTGTACCCAGCAAGCCGATGGTCTGCGGAGCAAGGTTTACTCCCCTCGTGAACCAACACCTGCAACCAGTCCTGATACATTCGGACCTGTCGCCAATGCTCCGACTTCACAAACTTGCACACTCTTCTGGCATGACCCCATGATGGCTCCAGCAGACCAAAAAGGGCGCGCACCTCCGGAGGCACAAACTTCGTTTTGAAGCAATGCGTTAGGAAACGGGACTGGCATGTAGAAGAATCACCAGTTTGTGATCAGATATTCCTTCATGAACAGTAACGCTACAATGATCGAAGTGTTTGCTAACAAACAAGAGATCGAGCAAGCTGCTTGATGTTTCAGTAATTTGCATAGGTTCTTCGACAGTTTGTCGAAGACACCGACCAAATGATATGTCAACGAGCACATCTAATAGAAAGACTGAGTCCTCAAAAGGAGGACTCGGTCTTTCCCACCTATTTGTCTGAGAAATTGTTTCACGTTTTCTTTTCTTGAGAAACCAGAACCATACCATTTTGAAGTAATGTTGCAAACAAGAATAACTCCTCACTTGCCTTCCGTTCTGGTCTTTTGTACCATTGCCGCTCCCCCCCCCCCCCCTTTCCTTGCTAGGAAGGTTGTTTTTGTGAAAGTGGTGGTGAATGCTTTAGAAGTATTAATCGTGCGTTACTCTTGGGAGTGTCTGTTCACTGTCACCTGAAAAAGTTGTCCAAAGACCTAAGTGATAGTCTCCCCCCCCCCCCTCCGTTGTACAGAACTTCGTTCATTAACGTGCCTGCTGCGTTGCGCAGTCCTCGCGCAACGCAGCAGAGGCTAGTTGCATTATTTCTACACGGGACGAGGTACCGTCGGTGCCGAAGAGCGCTCCGATTGCAAACCGAAACTTAAAAACCCGTCGAAATTGTGCGGTTTTTCAGAAAACCGTAAAATAACACGCGTGCCTTCTATCGTTCTGCAATTTATAAATTTATTGTTTTTTCGACGATGATCAGCAAGATTATAATTAAAAACATGCCCTTAAACTCAATATTTACAAAAATAATTACGCGAAAATATTTAACAATTTAATTATCCCGTACATTATAAATTTCCTAAATAGGACCTTCGCCTAGGGCCAAAGACGACACAAGCCTTTTTCGGTGCGATGCGTAGGTTTTTGCAATATTTAATTTGTCCACTTTTCGTGAAACACCCTGTATATATATATATATATATATATATATATATATATATATATATATATGATATGTATATTATATATATATATATATATATAATTGTGCAGCTTATTTCGTAAACCATAGTTCCTGATATATATGGCCATGAGGTGCCCTTTTCATGATTTTATGTGCTGTAATTATTTCCTTAGCTCAAGCATACAATCACGATTCAACTTTTAACAACTGCGACACAAAGATGTACCAATCAATGGAGTTTTATGCGACCTTCCACACCTCGCGACAACATTTTATACCGTGTAAATGAATCAGCTTGAACTTTACAATTTTACTTAAACACGAAGAAAGAAAGGACAAGAAAAAAGAGTATAGTTCTAAATTTCAAGCTGATCTATTTGCAGGTATGTACCAACAAGCTCTACTCTTTACTGTGGTACTTGATTTTGATTCAGGTAAAATATATGTGACTGGTAGCCAAAGGTTTGTTAAGTAGTATAAACACGACGTTATGTACGTTAATAAAGATTTTCTTTACTGTTGCGTCGAAATTAAATAACTGAACTTCATATTTTTCGTACCTGAAAACAAAAGTGAATTTTACGGACGAAAGAAGAAACTATATAGTTAATCGTTTCACACGCGTACATAGTGCCTATTGCCAGAACAACGCGGAAAACATATTCTCAATTTAGCGGTTCAGACCAGTTTGAACCGGTTAGAACCAGTTTGAACAGTTATTTTTTGCTCCCCGGCACTGAACCGGAACCAAACAGAAAGCCGCGAACCTGAACCCGAACCGAACCGATAAAAATTTCGGTTCGATACTCTGTTGGGTACTGACTGGTATTTATACCTACTGTTTTTTTTTTTTTCAAACTTAAAAGGTCTGCGTTATGAAACTAACACGGTGAAGAGAACGGTCGCGGTGAATGCCATCACATGCAATCTATGAATAGGTGTGCCCGGACCATTGTTATAGCTGGCTACTCCGTACTGCAGACGGGGAAGAGGGATTTAAATTATACGATGACAATGAAAAAAAAGAAGAGACGAATAGGAGTTCGCTTTATGGTGGTTTAAGAATAATGTACTCCTGACAAACGTAGTCATTGATTCAGGGGAGAGGTAAAGAAACAGCCGCGCCTTCCTTAGGTGTAGCATTCAATTCCGGAGAAGCTTACCCATTCTTGGAGTCGGTGGCGTTGCACGTCGGGAAGGCTGGAGAGTCGAAGGTAATCTGCCGATCCACGAAATAAGATAGCACTTCGGAAAACTGCAACCGAGGTCAATATTGCGACGCAAGTCACGAACGCTCTTGCACGCACTGATTTCCGAGCGGGGTGGCTCAAACTGAGTGAAATGACTAAATATTACCCGAATAAATTCGGCAAAGGCACTTACGGAACCTGAGCGACTGATCTCTAGCTCAGCGGAAGACGAATGGAACGGGGAGAGCGTGTGAACGTGACTGTCAAGACCGTGTGTGAGTGAGCCCTTTCGTTTTTCTCTAATCTCTGCTCGTGACCTGAACCGCGCGCTACTATACTTCGTTTCACCTTATGTTGTACCGCAGCGAAGGCTAGAAGCGCGAGCTCATAGCGTTGGCAGCCGCTCTTAAGGGGGATTCAACCACTATTTATTTGTACCCTTTTCCTCATAGATGGCGCAGAATTTTTCCGGAACAAACGAGTTGCATGTCTCGCAGCTGCGCATGCAGGTCGGGCGCTCGAGGTGGGCTCGGGCCACGGGCTGTTCGCCGCCGATCTCGAGCTAGTTCTTCTTCGCTCTGCGTCCGCCGCTGCAGAAAGCAGCTAACAGGCGGCGCGAGATACGAGCCAGTACATATGTGGATTACAGTGGCTTACAAAACGTAGAATAAGCTCTGATTTCTCAATGACTTCGAAGTTCCATCCACGTTCAAAATTATTGAAAGCACAAGGTGCGGCGTTGCGGTCGTTTGGACCACCACATTTAAAACGTAAACGTTGTTTTGCAAAAAAAAAAAAAAGGTTTAACTTAAAGTTAGAAAACAAAAAAGAAATAAAGTGGCAGTTTTGCACTTCCTATGTCCTATATCGGCCTGCTCTTCGTCTGAATACTAATTTGCAAACCCGCTCCCAGGTTGTGTGGAGTAAAGCCCATCTATCCTGGCAAAAGTGGCGCCAATCATTTTTGTGGAAATGCTCGAGACACGTGCCGCGCGCCACTTCTGGGAAGAACTAGAGCCACTAAATGAGCTGCGCTTAGAGTATCGGCACTCTGTTCCCCAACATTGTTGTGGGCGCCGACATTTTGGTGCTTGTGCAGAGTAGACGGAACTGCCGATCGCCATGATTCAAAAGTGCGACTTCCTCAGCATTAGATTTGGTGTTAGGAAGCTCATATAATATTGCTCTGCTATGCCGCGAACTGTTTAAACATTTGCGGAGGACGGAAAAGCGTTTCCTGTGATTTCAGATAAATCTTCAGATAACTGGCAACCATGATTTTAAGCCACAATATGAACAAGTGTCGTTACTCTGAAGCGTAACTTATCTAGTGCGCGTCGAGTCAAAAGCAACAATATAGAAGAACATGGCGTCTGAAATCTAGCTCAGTGCTGCGCTGTTCCGCCATGATCTTCCCTAGTGCCACTAAATAAGCTACGCTTTAAGGTAACGCCACTTGTCCATAGTGTGCCTTAAAATCATGGCTGCCAGTTATCTGAAAGTTTATTTGAAATCATAGGAAACGTTTTTACGTCCTCCACAAATGTTTAAACGCTCCGCGACAGAGCAAAGCAATATTACATGAGCTTCCTAACACCGAATCTAATGCTGAGGCAGTCGAGCTTTTGAATCATGACGATCGCCATGTTGCGTCTGCTCTGTACAAGCACCAAGATGGCGGCGCCCACAGCAATATTGGGGTACAGAGTGCCGACCCTAAGCATAGCTCATTTAGTGGCGAGGTCCACACTTCTGCACGTCCAGAGGTGTGAACCTGGTCGACGAGGTCCACACTTCTGCGCGTCGAGCCAAAGTAACAAGAAGCAACCGTTTCCCACCCGTGAACTGTACCAAGGAGTTCTCTGTCCAAGCGAGTGGCGCGGTTCTACTACTCGTCCACAATCGCGCGCCAAGTGCACAGCAGCTGACAACATTGGCAACGGGTATGGCAAGAAAGGACACTTTCCGTCTGTCTGCCTGTCAGCGAAAAAGAACCACTCAAATACACAAAGCCATGTTGCACTCGAGTCATCCTCGTAAATTCCATAAGTTGAAGGCGCTGCCGGCAAGTGCAGACTAAATTCATTTGATAAAAATCACGCTTCCACAACAATGGTAGGCGGTATACGCCTACCATTGTTGTGGAAACGCGCAACAGATGTGCGAGGAGCGGGTGCTCCGCTGCCATTCGCTTCCAAGGGCCGCTCATTTCAGTACTGCGCCGACAACTGCTTCCGAGGGCCGCTCGAGACACGGGCCTCGTGCACTGGCGCATTTGACGCCACTTGCAAGACAAACGCAAACACATCGAAGGGCTTTAGTCCAGACCACGGTCCAGACAGATAAAGAAAAATCGATAGCCAAGTGCAATAAAAAAAAAAGAAAAAGATCGGTGGCCGAGTGGGTTAGAGCACACCAGC